>BMAO01022963.1:0-141622 GCA_019973975.1 Trichonephila clavata | reverse complement strand
AAATGATGACAGGTAACTCTGAGTGAAATCTCATCAGAGACTATCGACTCGTCAGACTGATCTATGGTAGCGTGCAGCATATCATTTCTGATGTGCTGCGATATTTCAAAGACAGTGCTGAGAAAACATCTGCCGTGATCTGGCTCAATGTGAATAGGTAGCTGATTTTGACCAAGACGGGGTAAACAAGTTGGTTGCTGCGTTCTGATAAATGCCTAAATAGACTTGGTGATTATGTCGAATGTGATTCCCTTTTGTATTTTCTATCCCTTGTTAATAAATATTTCTTTATCAACTTGCAACTTTTTTTTATACCCCTGATAATTAAAATGCATTAAAATCAACTGAATTTTAAGATTTTTTTTTTTTTTTTTGGAGGAATTCAAGAAAATAGCGGTAAAGAAGATCACATTTAGAACTTTATCACTCATATGAAGAATCTGATGTAGTTAACGTCATCAAAGTACAAGCCGGCCACGTGTGTCAGATTCGATATCGGAAGTACAGTCACCACTAAAAAAGTCCTTCACATTACGAAGATAAATTGGCACACGAAAAAAAAAGACAGGCTAAATTTAAGATGAATTGATGGCCTAGAAAAAGATCTCCTAGTTTTTGAAAACCAAAAAAATGGAAAAATAATCAATTTACTTAGGATTTATTCATCGGATTTTGTTACTTTTATTTTAGTTTTTCTTTACCAAAGGCATTATACCAAAAGCTTTGGTGTACTTTTCTGGTTGAGTTCAGATTACTTCAGTAATATGTATTTTGATGATTCTCTTGTAAAAATGATTCTACTGGCATTTTAACTATATTTCTTGCGATAACTGAATTGCAATAAATATTTATGAGTAATATTTATGAAAGTTCAGTTGATTTTTCTTCCTCAGGGGCTCGATAGCCTGGGTGGGTCTTGGCCTTCTAAAGAAGCATTTTCCAGGCCAACCTTTTTCCTGCTAGTGTCCCCCCTAAGGAGGCGTGATAACCCTACGCATGGGCGCGAATATATTGGAAAATAGAAAACAAAAGATAATTTAAACAATTATTAATTTACTTAAATAAACAAATAAAATATATTCTGAAATAATAAAAAATAAAACACACATTTACCCTGATATAGTACATTTATAAACATATCTGTACTGCGCAATGTATTTTTTAATAGTTTAAGAACTAAGTTAAGAGTACTAAGGTAAATACTAATTTAAGAACAAGTTTAATAATTACCGTGAATATAATGTCTTTGTCATGTACAAAATTATATACAAAAATTAATGTTATCTTGATATTTGTACGGCTTATAATTAATCCCTGAAATGCTAATTAAATATTACGCAATTCGCTCCCCAATCACACCGTTTTATAATACGTATGCAAGTGCATGGGGTGTATTGTGTGTGTGGGGGGGGGGGGTCAGTGAGTGAGTGAATATTAACGTCCCACTGTTCAGCTACACGAGGGCTTTTGGGGACGGGCCGCGTAATTTTGAACCATGGTCAAGTGACGCGGACGACACCTGAGCTGGCACCCTCCTCTCCTAACTACCACACCACACCAACGGGACGACGTTTGAGCTCTCGACAGGTTTAACGTGCATCGCGCCCTACACGGAGGGTCTTCAGTGGTACTGGGATCTAACTCATGACACGCTAGCCATGATCCGATGCCTAGACCAGTGGCTACCGCGGCGGGGGGGGAGTAGAAAAGGAATAAATAAGCTAATCCCCTAAAATAAGTAAATCTGTCGCAAGCCCTGTCGAGATCCTTTAATTGCACTCCAGAGCCTTCGAATAATTTTATGAACAGCAGTGCACAAAACAGATCGTACTTCGGAAAAAAGACGTATATATACGTCTGGGGCAATTAACATACTGGCTAAGCGCGAGACGTATATATACGGCGGTGGCACTTAAGGGGTTAAAATCGTATTGTAACTTTAGTGTCAAAGTATAGTATTATTGAATTCAATACATTGTTATTGTATGGGGTGGGTGCGATAAAAATAATGATTGAATATTGGGTCGCAAATATTGAAAGTTTGTGAAGCACTGGATTAAATGGTTTAAATTTGTCCCTTGGTCTGAAAGAGAGGGTATGTGTAAAATGAGAGGAACACCGTATCGTGATATTCATGCTTTTATAAGAACACCATCAGTTCTTGATCCAATAATGGTATAGCCTATGAGCACTTTGTGAACTAATCCACAACAAGCATGAATGGATTGCCTTAATCAATTACAGGTAATGTCCTTACTATACTGAAAGTAATCTTTTCAATAGAAGCTCCTACATTATGACTCTGCAGTTTTCCTCCAGCATTCGTTTCAGGTTCCTTTTCAAGAAACACATGCCAATTCATGCACCAGATCTCTAATTTAGTATGTTCTTAATTCCAATAAAATCTTTACCATACCTTTGCGAAAACTTCCTGCTACCGAAACGTCCTACAGTAGGGCTATCTTCAGTTTCTATGAGAACGTCCGCAACTTTACATCTTAGGAGGATCTGTTGCTATTGTTATATTTTGCCATCAATGCTTTTCAGTCTTCGGTACAGGACTTATCACTAATGTAAAGGAAACCCATGATATCCAATAACGTTTTCTTGTAGAATTACTTGCAGATATTTCTTGTCATGTCGATCGAGAGGAGACGAACTTAATTTTTGTTCCAAAATAGAATTGATAATTCGATCTTCCAATTGAGGCGCTCGGACTTCATTTGGAGACAAAGGGTCTATGATCATGGTAGATGTTATAGCTCAAACTCAAATATTATCATCTTTGTCATACTTTTCTTCTGCTCTCAAACAATGTATGCAAGTATTAGGGTAAAGTATTTATATGGCGTCTGTATTTTTATAGTCTATTCATTTACGCTAATACACCTGAAACTCTTGAATATTTTGACTACTCCTTTTTGCTATTTAACCAACTGTATCCTTGAAACTAGGCAGTTATTTTACGGAAACAGGATCTGTCCGTAAAGTCGGCCATAGTGATAATGAAAGAAACGTTCTATGGCTTTAACTATGGCATACAACTCTTTTCGGGTTATACACTAATTTTTTCCCGATTTTTCCGGTGATAGACCATTTCTTATTGTTGAAGATTTGTAATAGCACAACTCCAGCTCTAACGCTACTTGCAGCAGCATTGGGAATGAAATGCTTGTCAATTTAAGGATAACTGTAAATTTTGTGATTGTTTATCACAATTTTTACGCCCAACGTGTAGAACGTACTCTGTAAGATGTATAGGTGCTTTCCTGTCCACCATTCTCCCCAAATCTCTCACCATTCCTATACACCTCAGTCTATTGGATACCACTTGTATACCTTAAATATTCTACATTTAGAAGACAAATTCTGGCAAATAGCTGTCAGTTAATTGTGACCCATTGGTACACTCATTGACTCTGAAACCTAGACAAGTTGCTTTGTGTATTGCATAACCTTACGTAATGATCCTACAACTACCCTTTAGGAAACCTCTATCCTCCGTGGTAAATAAATAAAAAAAACTACTTAACTACATTGTTCTCGCACTCCTTATGTTAGGAGTGTTATTTCAAAATAAGCATCATTTATTGTTCATTGTTGTCTCCTCCTGTTTTCCGAGTTATTAACTTTCTGGTTACTCCTTTTTAGTGTCTCCCTTAGTGAGAGTATAATTCCAGATAAAATTTCATTATTGTCTGTTCTTTAAGGTACACTTTACTACATTCAATTGTTTACTCTAATCTAAGATTACAAAAAAAAAAAAAAAAATACAGAATTTTCAAAGGCCTATTATTATTTTCATTGATTACAAATCGTCTGGTAGATGAATTTTTTATACTTATAATCAGAATATTTTAATATATGTTGCGGCAGAGCTCATACCACAGATTCTTGATAATGTCTATGAAAGGGTATTTTTAGCGCATCTTCCCTATACTTTGGAAAATTCAAACAGTTAAAAGAGCAGTAATTAATTATTTTGTTCCATACTGTGTCGACGATATTTTTGTTCCGATTTATTTTTACTCAATCAATTACTGTAAGCAACATTATCGTCTGATTTTGCATATGTTACGTGTTTTGAGTGGCTTGTCAATAAAATGATGGAAGAAAATTTTGTAATTTTTTTTTGGAATTGAACAACTTAGAAGATCTTGGAATAAGGGAAAATGTTACATATATGCTTTGCCTAAAAAATATTTCAAACTAACATAAATGTATAAAAATCCCTCCATCCCCTCAAATTTTAATTTATTTGATGAACGGTACGTGCGGTATTGTACGGTATTAAATTCATGCATTGTTGTATTTTGATCTTTTATAATAGTATATAATAAAATATATCTAAAAAGTTACATTTTTATACAGTTAATTGTATAATAATTTTATCTTATTTCATCTACTAAAACATATTTCTTCCTTGTTAAAATCATTTCGAAATCTTTTGTTGATAGATAAAGGTTTCATGTTTGCATCAAAACTTGAGCACCGAGCATTTTTAGTTCCACAACCTCTATTTTCTATCCAATTAGATTAACCTTTCAAAATTGAGAAATATAGAAAGTTGTATTAATTTACTACCGCTGATTTGTTTGGATGTCCAAAAATAACCAGTATTGACTTCATAATTTCAGGATAGTAGGTTAAATGTCGATGGTTAAGGTTCTTCGATGTCGCATTTCAAGCGTTTTTCTCATAGAGTTTAGACATTAGGAACGACCACAATATTTTTATCCTTATACGTCTTTAGTTTATTATTAAATGCAAGACGCACTATTATTGTTACATACAAGCATAAGATTCTCCGTAAGGAGATCAGACTAATATTTCCTATTTTAATACATTAATTGGGCTATTAAAACTGGAAGTTGTTCCGAAATCTTTTGTTAGAAGTAAAAATAGAGGCATCTTTTGGTAATTCACAGAAAAAGTTTTTATCGTTGGCGTTTAAGTATAAATGTAATTATGTTAGAAAGAGAGATTTATATATAACACACAGAAAGCAATATATTTGTTATAACAGCTTCGATATAATAACAGCTTTTATTTGTGTTTTGTGTATTCTTATTTTTAAGCAATTAATCTAAAGAAAGTTTCAAGTAAATGGCTATTCAGGTCAATAAAGAAAATTTTTATTTTAGTTATTTTTTATTAAATAGTTACAATTAATATAAATATGTGTATACGTATGTCAAAATCACAATATTAAGTGACAAAACAGAAAAAGATTTTCCTTACAAAATTTTCCATTTTTCTTTCTGTATAGGGTGTTGAACTATTTTTGTTTGTTTGTTACTATTTATTCATTTTTAATTTAATTAACGAATTAATATTTGAAAAAACTGTCTTAACATCAAGTGTTATTCACTGCAAGTTTAAAAAATGTATTTAAACTTGAATGGATGAATAGAAAGTATTTTATCAATGATTAAAATTGAACAAGTTACATATATATATATATTTATATAACATTTAGTATGGCTCTGTTTTTTTTATGATGTCGAAAATTTCTGCTGTACGGGGAAAGTGGGACCGTAAAGCAGCTTAACCCTAAATCACTGGCCTAATTCAGTGACAGCCTTAGAAATTTTAACAGGTCTCCATTTCAGTCCACAGTCTCTTTCTGTATCTTCAATTGTTATATTTCTTGGAATCCAACTCCTTTCTTCTTTGGCCTTGTAGGTTATTACTTTCTCACTTATTACTTTATTTTATTATACTATATATATATATATATATATATATATATATAGGAAGAGAGTGAACTAATTGTAAGAATTGTGAAAAAGGGTTTTGAAATTAATAAAATATTCCAAAATATTAGTTCCATTATATAAATATAACTTTTTAAATGCTGTCTCAAATTCTATAATTTTGTTAAGTATTTTTCATGTATGGATTCATTTTGTCAATTGTTGCGGGAATATACTAAATTAGCCGTTATCCTTGTTATATATGATTATATATTCATTATAAATTATTAATATCTCTAAATTTTAGGATTAAGCGTTCAATTGTTCTGAAAAACTTTCTTACAACTCTTGTGTGTGCCTCTTGATTTAAAAAGAGCAGGAAGGTAGTATAACTATATTTTAGTCCCCCATAAACCTTCAAGAGTTGATTTCAACAAAACTTATTTTTAAAGGATCTCTACCGAACAAAAAAAGGTGCACACACCAAATTTCGTTGCAGTAGATTTAATAATTCCAAAACTGATTTTTTTATTTGTACTCCCTCTTAACTTTTTTCCCCATGGGAGTGGATATCTGCTAAACACGTTCTTTGAGAGTTTATACTCAGCAAAAAAACCTGTTTCTCAAATTTCGTTATTGTAGGTTTAATAATTCAAAAAATTTCATTATATATATATATAACGGGTGTCCATAATTGAAATTTGAGAGCTATCTATAGCAAAAACTATTCAGCGGAAATGCGTGAAAATTGGGTAATGACAGAATGAAGTGATGGGAATTTTATCAAGGAAAAAAAAACAATGAGTTTCAAAACCCTCTCCTAGATGGCGTGTCATAGCTTTATTTAAAACATATAAATAACCTTCAAAAGTTTACAAAATATGTTCGATATGCTGTCCACCATGGTCTGCGACCATCTGGAAGCGTAAAATCTCATGCTCGACGGTTGAAAGCAGCCTGAACTGGAGAATGTTACGCACATGGCGTTCAGTGCCTTCTTTAAGGTCGGATAGAAATGTGATTGGATCACGGTAGACAATAGCCTTGAGATACCTTCACAGTCAAAAGTTGCAAGGATTCAAGTCAGGGAATCTAGGAAGTCAAGCTGTAGGAAAGTGCAGGCTGATGATTCTGTCGTCACCGAAATGGCGGCGGAACACTTGTTGCACACAACGAGCCACGTGTGGAGGAGCACCATCCGGCATAATCACTGTGGTTGCATCACATTGCTTCCAAATGGTAGTAGACAATGGTAGCCAACATATCGAGCATGTTTTGTTTTTTAGATTATTTAAATATTCCCAATAATCTGTGATACGCCACCTAGGGATAGTTTTTGAAACTCGTTTTTCTCCCATCGATGAAATTCCTATCATTTCATTCTGGCAATACCCAATTTTCATGCAATTCCGCTACATAGTTTTTGCTATAGATTGCTCGCAAATTTCAAGTTTAATTATGGACACTCAATATACGCCTTCTTAACAGCCCTTGGGAGTTGATTTCAGCATTTTTTCCTCTCTAAGGGAAAAAATAGAGTATGCTTACTAAATTTTACGAATGCAGGATTAATAGTTGAAAAACGTAAATATTATCAATAACGCCCCTTAACTCCCCCTGTAGTCGATTTCCGCAAAATTGATTCTTAACGGATCTCTACTCAACAAAGAAACATGCTTACCAAATTTCAAGTCTGTTAGCGTAATAGCTCAAAAATAACAATAATTATCTATGTTGTTGTTACTTATGCCACCTGTCTGACGTAGTCAGATCGAGGCCCACGAAATTCATCATGGCAACGGGCTAGAGATACGCCTGTCGTTAGCCGAAGCTTTGAGCCCATGAAGGTGACTGTACGATTTTGCTCACGATAGATGACGACACCATTCGGACCCACTGATTTAACGAGAACTTACTCCGTGTGCACTCGGCGGGTATTTGGTGGCATCGAACCCAGGCCTTCCGGTCTGGCGCCCGATGCTTTAACCACTAGGCTGCCTACGGCCTTATAATTATCTATAACTACACTTATAATCTCTCGCAACCTCTTTTGTGAAAAGAATTTCGCAAAACCCGCAAATTTATAGTGGATCTCTTCTGAACAAAAGAAACATACTTACTGAATTTCAAGTCTGTAGGCCTATTAGTTCCAGAGATCTCAATGCGTGAGGGGATCCCTTTTCTCCTGTATACATAGATAATTTTAAAAATAGAATGCTTCTTTTTAAAATCTTATTCTAACGGCCTCATCCAAATATAGAAATTCTATAAACGTAAATAAAAATTTTAGAATGCTTCCATTTTATGTAATTTGAAAATCAGCAATGCCTGCAAATTTAAATGATTTTTACAACCTGACTTGAATAAGCTCTCAAAAGCTTGCAAAGGTAAATATTTTCCAGATATTTAAATGAATATGCTCGTACACCTCGGTGCTTAAATTCCCAGAGCAAGGAGTTTTTTTTGTCAAGATGGATGAAATAAAATCAACAAAGTGCACCCTAGTGCATATTTCATCTTCCGGAATTGAGAAAAGTTTGAAAAGAAGGGCACACTCCTCTGTGTTAGACAGTTTTGTTACAAGATCTGAAGCGTTGTTTATCACGAATAAAGAAATTGAATTATTCAGTCTTATGTATAAAAGACGGTTTGTGGTGTTATTTTTTTAAGATCATTATCCACCACTAAATTTTCTGAATGGTGCTAACATATTAGACGATGACGTCTACATTTTTATTTGAGTTTCTCTTTGTCTACCACATAATATAAATGAGAAACTTTTGCTGTTGTTTCATTAAAGTAGACTATTAATTTTATAGCCGCCGCAATAGGCTTAATATTTGAGATGAAACTGACACCCCTAAATGATATAATATTTAGTAACAAATTGTCAGATTTCTTTCGGTTTTTGTTCTTTCCTAAAGAAGAATTTTTCAGATCTATAACCAATTGTGCTAAAATTAACCCTTCATAGGCTTGAATATTTTATTAAGTGTGTAATTTTTTCATCTTATAGTGTCATCGAAAAAAAATCCTTTTTCTTTCTGTCACGGTATTTGTTGCCTTAAATAGATTTGAGGTAATTATGTCTGTTGGATTATCTGATGATCTTTCTTTCTTTTCTAAGGCTCTCTCAAATTCCATTTCATCTTTCTTTCGTTCTTTCATTTAGAGGTTCCTACAAGTTAGTGGTCTCCGAAATTTTTGATTTCGTACCCCTAAATATATATAAAATAAGCCTACATTTTTAACGTATATCCTGGATACACGTACCCCACTTTGAAGACGAGTGCTCTGGAAAAAAAACCCTTTTTTCATGAATTAATAATTGCAATTTGTCTCAGTATAGCTCTTCCACAAACAATAAGTAATAAAAAAAATTATGTCAATTCCTACTTAGATCAACAAAGGAAAGATTTATTTCAGTTACTTTTTATTAAGTAATTGCAATTATATATAATATAAATGTGCATATACATATGATAGAATCACAATAATAAGGGGCAAAATACCTTTAAACTTAATATTAAATCTTTTTAACCACATTAAATTTGTAATTACATTTTTTAATAAAAGTTGAAAAAATAGCTAAAAATTTATCTTAAAACCAGTGTAGAAGGAATACTGACGTCTAACTAGCATATGATTATTCAGGTTAAGTTTAATCTCAATCACAAATTTAACAAAAGTTATTTTATCCAATAGTACTGCAATCTAGCAGAAATAACTTCTTCAACTCGTCTCTTGGTAGACTCCACAAGTGCAGCTCACATGTGGAAACACAATTGTATAGCACTTTTCATTATGTGTTCTGCTGTCGTGCAACTCATCTTAGCTAAACGTTTCTTGAGAATATGCCATAAATTTTCAATAGGATTTAGGTCTGATGCATAACCAGATCAGTTAAGCACTTTTATTTTATTTTCCCGTATAAAAGTTTGAGCCAGTATGGAATTGAGACAAGAAGCCAAATCATGTTTAAATGTTCCGTCAAATGTTTCCATGGATAGAACAATTCTACTGCGTAATATTTCGAAGTATTTGACATAATTCATCATGTCTGTAAAAGGAACTAAGCCTCCATTGCCATTTCTTGAGAAAAAATCCCAAAACATCTGTTTAGAAGGGTGTTTTACAGTCTTTTGGATATGATCCTGCAGCAGAGTTTCAACTTCACTTCGTCTAACTGCACTTGATTTGTATTTCTGCACAAATAAATGCGCTTCATCACTGAAAATCAACTTCTAGTCGTTAACAATCTAGGATAAATAATTCTGCTCTGTGCTAAACGTTTTTCATCGTTTTCCGAATTAGAATTGCTTTTTCTCGGTCTTGATGTCTCATGGCTAATTTCCAGAACCTTTCCTGTACAGTTGAGGTACTCACTTCAACACCATTAAACCATAAATCACTTCGAAGGTGATTTATTGGATAGTTCGTTCTTGATTTACTTTTCTATTTCATTTTAGAGTTTTATAAATTCTTGGAGTAATTTCCTGTTTGAGCTCACATTTTCATTTTCTTTTTGGACACTATGATCAGGAATCTTGAAATGTTCTTAAAAATCTTGAAACACTTGATTTTTCCACCCAACTACCGTAACTATATCTCTCACTGTCATAGAAGTGTGGTCATTGAAAAAGATTATTTTAGAACGCTTCCTCGGAATAATATCCATCTCTGAAAAAGCAAAAGTAGCGCGTGTTATGTGGACCTCAAAATTCTACCACACTGAAAGGTTCGAAACTGAACTACTAGTTTACTAAAACCAATCAAATGAGTAAATTATAACCAAGGTCAATCCGTCACATTAATTGTGAGCAAATATAACCGATCTGAGGTGGTTCAAAATATAACTGATAACCACATTCCAACTCAGACACAAAAAAAATTTGTCCCAATTAATTCGAACAGTATAATATATATACGCCGGTGGTACTGAAGGGGTTAATATTCTGAATTGACAATCTTTGATTGAAATAGAATTTTTAAACCCACATACTCCCTCAAGTTGTTCTGCATCCGCCTTATTTTAAACAGGTGATTGAGTAACAGGGATCGCAAATTCATAGTCACCATTGGTTGCATTCTAGATGTGGTTTTTTTTCAAGTTTTGATGACCCTTCTTGTCTCGGGATTGATGGATTTAATATCTGTCTAGGCTCAAAGTTATGACATTGGCGTGATGTAGAAGTTTGGAAAGTGTAATTCCAGCTCAGATATCATCCTCATCACTTGACTGCGATTTAAAAAAAAAAACGAGTTCCGTCATCAAGAGCCCTCACATTTGCTTTTCAGTGAAACATTAAACTCTCCATGAATTAATTGTAATCTGAAAATTAGTGCAATATCAATTTCAAAGGGGAAAGTATTAACAAGATTCCCGGTTGATCATTAATGTCGCACTTGGAAGCACCAGGAAAGCTATTGGCGCAGACCTCTTGCTTTTTAACCTCGTTCAAGTGACGAAGCAAACACTTAAGCTGGAAACACTACACCACCAAAATCCATTGAACATCAACAGATACAGCATACATTTCTACATGAAAGTCTTCTATGGCGCTTGGATTCGAATTCATTATTTAACAGAAATGTGGCTGCAGTCACGAGTTTGTGGCTATCACCACTCGGCTACCATCATATATGGCAAGACACCCCCTTGTGGGCCAGTACCTTCCTTCGAAGATTGCTCCATAATGACCTTTTGTTTACTTCTGTCCTCCAAGTTTTCTCGTTTTTAATCCCAAAGTCTGGTTCCACTGAATTTGCCCATCTCAGCCTTGGTTTTCCACGCTTCCGAAGCTCAGTCACTTTGGACTGCAGTACCTTTTTGACAACATTATCATCTGGCATTCGAATTATATGGGTCATCCAATTCATTCTATTTATATTTAGTATTTAATGATACGAGGTTGTATATAAATTCTATGTAATTCTAAAAATTGTATCTTCTTCTCCAGGTATTGTTTTCGTGTACACCACCAAGTATACTTCGAAGTATTTTTCTCTCAAAGGATGCTATTTGATGATCTTCCAGTTTCGTTATTGTCCAAGTCTCAGATGCATATGTCAGAACTAGTCTATAACAAAAGTTTTATAAGATATTTAGATTTTAAAAACCTTTTCTGTCCGTAAAAAGCCTTATTTGCCAGGTATTATCGATTCTGGATTTTAAGAGTAATTCTGTTATCAGAGGTAATATAATTGATCCTAAGTAGGTAAAACTTTTAACTGTTTCAAATTTATATGAATCTATTACCACTCAGTTTCTAATAAATTACTTGGAGCACCCTTGGCTTACCTTACTAAATTAGTTGAATCTAATATCCTCAAATTGCAAAAATGTTCTAAACAAGTAATTTTAAAAAAATTTTTACTCAATTCCTACTTTGTCAGAAAACCCTATTGGTGCCATCTGTTGTAGATAAATCTAACTTCGCTATAAATAAGACAGAATAAATTTAAAAGTAAAAAATAAAATTTAATTAAAAAATTAATAATTGAAAAAAACTGTATTAAAATCAATTGCCCTCCACTACAAGTTCTAAAAAATTTATTTGAACTTCAGTGGATGAATAAAAAGTGTTTTATAAGCGACTGAAAATTCGAACAAGATTCATATATAAATGAATAAATATATGAAGGGAGAGAGTGAACTAATAGGGAATTGAAAAAATCCTCGAATGATTCTAAAATTCCAAGTTGTCTTCGCAAACTTGTTAAACTTCTCGTTAATTTTGGTAATACTTTAAAATTGATTCTCTTTAAAGCTTTATATTGTAATAATTTCGTTATGACACGTGAATTACTGTTTTGGGTTTAAAGTATGTAATACTTACAAGCAATTATAAAAACAAAATTCCGGAAAACATAACGTATCCTTTCTAAAACTTATCCATATTGCAAATAATATGCCCATACTTCACTTTTCTGCCTCATTAACCGTCTCGCTTTCTTTTACTGAATAGTTTACAAAAATAATCTGGCAACATTGATGCTTTATTAGTCTCGTGAGACATACTAAATTTGCTTGTCAAAATCAAACATTTTTATTATGTTGTCCTCATATTTTGAAAATTCCGTGTCTACATTATGTCGAATAACGTGGCAGTTCTTTGAGTTCAAGATTTTTATAACATTCAAACAAACGTATAAAGTAAACGTAAACTGCAATTTATAAATGTGAAAAATTCATGAATGTTTAGATAAAATTATCACTTCAAATAATAAAAAAAATATTTAAATGAGGAATATTATATCAAATAAAACTATACCGCGGATGAAAAATTGAAATATTCAGGGGATTATACAATTATTATCTCCTTTATTATAATAAAATTTATTAATTTGATACTTTTGCAATAAAACAGTTTCGAAAAATCATAACTCTACGTTATTTTCTACATAAATTAGTTATTTATAATGGAAAATTTTGATGGGAAATATATGTAAATTCTGCTAAAAGCCAATAAGTTCAAGACCGAATTCTACTTAAAATTAATTTGTAGAATATTATGATGCTTTTAATTTATGGTCGAAGTTGCAGTTAAACTATACAGCTTGTTTAGATCTTTAATCTGTTAAATTCCAGCTACATATGCCCATTGCGAATACCCCTCATATGTTTCTAAGGCATTTATTCGCAATGTACAAATTTATAAGCAAATGATAAATAAAACTAAAATAACATGAAAATATTGCATAAATTGTCCTTATATTTCAAAAAATATAACATTTTTATGTGTATTGGGAACGGACTCAATTCGCGATCACACGAGAATTATGTAAATTAAAAAGAAGCAATGTGTTAGTTTTTTATACGAATCAACGTGTTTTATCGTCTATATTTTCGTCTATATTTTCAAATGACTCGATTCCCAGTCACGTGACAGATATGAAATTGACTTAATTATATTTTTAATATTGTTTGGAAGCAGGTTTTTGAAAAAGCATATACAATAGAACGTCGTTTATCCGAATGTTTATTATCCGGAGCGTCAAATATCCGAACCAAAGTCCGGATACGTTTTCGAACAGTGCAATGCTCAACAGTTGTTTCGTGTGAGGCCAAAAGTGACGGGAAACACCAAGGTGAGGAATATTTGGGGAATTTCATTTGTGTGATTTGGGAAACATCTGCGCGGAATATTAGGTCAGTTTGTTTCCAAGTGAGGGGGTGTATACGTGCTCTTTTGTAGAGTTTTTTATGTAGAAACCTAGATGAGATGCGATGCAGAAGACTGGGGATTTCAAATGCTAAATGATGTCGAGATTGTGACTTCCGTGCAAGAAGAATCCGACCCTGTCGACGATGAAACGGATGAAGACGAGGACAACAGCAACGAAAGTAGCAAGGGTTTATCAAATGCTGTCGCTTTTCTGTATTACAGACAGCTATGAAGTGGTACGAACAACAATCAGAGTGCTGTCCTATTCAACTACTGCTGCTGAAGAGAATCAGAAACCTTGCAGTGATAAAACGAAGGTGTACAATGGTACAGCGAAAAATAAGTGATTATTTTCCACAATCAAGGTACAATTGCGACATTTTTCACCTATTTGACTTTTTCTTCAAGCATGTTTCCCGCATAGGATGATTTTCAATATTTGTATAATGACCAGTATCATATACTGCATGGATCGAATTCAGTTTTCGGTTGTCCAAACAATCGCGTATCCGAACGGTGTCTGGTCCCAATTGATTCGGATAAACGACGTTCTACTGTAAACGAATATATTTTTTTAATATTCTGTGTCAGTAGAATTGAAAGTTACATACAAAATTATTTTAAAAATATTATTGCAGTAAAAATTATTTAAATGTAATTTTTCGACAAAAATGAAGAAAGAATTATATATTTTCAATATAGAAAAATAATTTTACAAAATAATAATATTTTACGTATGTAGGACTTCTATGCAATGCCTGCAGTAGGATTTTTGAAAAATTCAAATTATTTTCATATGTATACGTCCAGTAGAAATAATAATCGATATTTTATTAAAATTTCTCTTCTCTGATATATTAAAATGTGAACTAATCCACTCTTTTTATGTATGTTTCAAAACCCTATTTCAGGCTCCGTAAAAAGTCTTAGCTATATGTACTATATAGACAACATATTATTATTATTATAGAAGCGTTTTTCATAGAAGGAAAATTGTCATTCCTTCTTCATTTTTGCCACAAAAATTACATTTCAATCATTTTTTTCTAAAATAATAATTGAATAGTTTGATGTATTATTAGTAAGTAGATATGACATTTTTCTATTTCACATATAACCGGAAGAAATAAAATTTTATCGCATAACTCTGTAATTATGTCATCAAAGTATTTAAAATCAATTCAAAAATTTCATTCACATAACCCTAAAAAGCAGAAAATAAAAATACAATTTTTAAAAAAATAATGTACTATGTTTTTATAACGGACTAAAAAGTATGATATAATTTTTCTGATCCTTATGAAGGATAAAACCACATACGGATTTCTAACTTTTCTAAATTATTTTGAACATACTTGGCAACTTTTGATACCTGTTACAATACGTAAAATTGGAAACGAAAAACATGGGACGCATGCAGCAGATAATTGATGCATTAATAACTCAACTAACAATTTTATTGCACCACAAATAATGTGAACCAATAATTTGATAGCTAGTCTCTACATTCTTTATTATGTAGTTATGTATTGCATGCGCCCCATATTTTTCTTTTCTAATTTTACAAGTACACTGCTGGCCACCGTAAATGAAGGAATGCACGGAAAGAAGCACATAAAAAAAGGGAAATATACAACACACATTGGGGGAGGTGAGATATGCAAATTATTAGAATTTCAGCTCAGACACACATCACGCACGCCTGTGGCGCCACCTCAAAGCGCTACTTAAGGCTGGGAGATTTCGACGATTTCAAGTTCGGCAATTGTGTTTTTCTTGTGGTTTTTTCAAAAAACGATCAGTTATGTCTCGTAGAAAACAGCGATAAGCTTTTGATCAACTATCCGAGTTCAACAGAGGAAAGATAGTGGCCTACCGAGATTCTGGCTTATCATTCAGGGAAATCGGTAGTCGTGTTGGACGAAACCCAACAACTGTAATGCGGATATGTGACCGTTGGATGCAGGAGGGTACGACGGGCCGACGTGGTCGATCGCATTCACCTCAGAACACCACTTCACGTGAGGACAGGCAAATTGTGCGCATGGCAGTGACGGATCACTCAGTCGCGCATCACGAACCATAACACAGCACATTGAGTCTGTAACGCATCATTCAGTGTCTGCGCGTACCATTCGACGCCGTTTACAGCAGAGTGGACTGTCCGCAAGACGTCCATTGCTTGGTCTACCCTTGAGGCAGAACCACAGACGTCTCCGCCGCCGACGGTGCGATGAAAGAAGGATGTGGGCGGCAGAATGGAATGAACTTGTATTTACGGACGAGTGACGCATCTGTCTGTAACACCACGATGGTCAGATTCGAGTCTGGAGACAGCGTGGGGAGAGGATGCTGAACAGCTGCGTTATGCATCTCCACACTGGTGTTACACCGGGTATTATGGTATGGGGTATCACTCTTGCACTCCTCTAGTACGCATTGCCGGTACTTAAAACTGCCAGCGCTACATCTCCGAGAGGTTGGAGCCAGTTGTCCTTCCTTACCTTCAGGACTTGGCCACAGCCTTATTTCAACAGGATAATGCGTGACCACACGTGGCACGCATTGTCCAAAGGTTCTTCGTCAATCACTTCGTCAATCCCTGACTGACTCGCTCTCCGGATCTTTCACCGATAGAAAACATGTGGTCCATGGTTTCTCAACGATTCACCCAGCTGCCACACCAGATCAACCTTGGCAACGTGTGGAAGCTGATTGGTCTTCTGTACCCCAAGAACACATCCAAAGTCTCTTTGAATCAATACCGAGGTGTGTGGCGGCGGTGATCTCCAACAATGGCGGCTACTCTGGCTACTGATTCTGGCAGGAACCACACTTCACAGAAGTCTATAAATTTAATCATTTAATACTTGTTCAACATGTTATCTACAAAATAAATTTTGTTGTGCTATCTCTTGTCTTTCTTGGTGTTGCATTTACGGTGGCCAGCAGTGTATTTATAGCTATCAAAAGTTGCCAAGTAGGAATTTTCAGGTTAATTTACAAAAGTTAGAAATCCGTATGTGGTTTTATCCTTCATAAGGATTAGAGAAATTATTTTATACTTTTTAGTCCTTTATAAAAACATGGTACATTAACAATCTTTTTAATTTTATTATTTATTGTAATAATATTCTTAAAACAAATTCTGTATAAATATTCTAGTTCAAGTGACACTGAATATTAAAAAAAAATATATTCATTTACATGGTTTTGCAAAATCACAGTTCTGAACCTAGCTACCATTATTAATTATTAGCCAACACCCTTATATTGCGCGAAAAACTGTCACATGATTGTGACGTCAATTAACTGAATCCATCGAGCATCTTCAACAAAAATAAATTATATTCTGACCAAAACAAAAAATATTTATTTTCCGATTTATGACGATGAAAAGGGTAATAGTTTAGTACATTGTTTTAAAATTATCAAACTATTTACAACGAGATAAATCAAACTTTCAAAAAGGCTACATAATAAAACAATAGCTTACTTTTGTCATCTTATAAACGATGAACATTCTAAACATTTCTAAGGATATTTCAAATCCCTATATAAATCAGATACATTTCATCTCTGTTTTATTCTGGAGCAGCTGAATTTTTTCTTGCTGAATCAATAGATTACATATTGGAAAAGTTATCCAATCGGATATTATTGTCGTCAAGGGTCTTACTGCCCCAGCGAAACGTGGACTATCCTTATCTTTCGAGTTACCTACAGTTCTATATTGATACATAATACCTCTACGATATTGCATTTCCAATATAGTATGAGACTCGTTTGTTTTGCTCTTTTTCCTCCCTGACTGTAGCAAATACGGTTTTGTTATAGATGATCGTGTTGACTGATGTCGGAACATGAAAAGTGAAATGGATATCCCCTGCCTTTAACGAAATACAATTTTAGCAAATTCACCTTTTTTGAAAACGTGCATTTTCTCTTCGATTTATGCTGACATAAGCTATTCACCCTTACTATAACAAAAAGATAAAAAATTCGAAAAAATGATAGCTATTTTGATAGGGTTCCCAAACTCCTTAATTAATGCAGTACAGTTCAACAAAGAATGTATTATATATCTTTAGCATTATGTGCAATGATTGTATATATACATATTGATGTGTTTAATTTTTCTGAACTGTTTAAATGAAAATATAAATCTGACATGTCGGTAGAGAGTTAAGGGAACCTATAGTTCTATTTATTATTCCAAAAAATGAATAAATTAATAAAGAATATGGTTCTTGAAAAATAAAATCTATCTGTAAGTAAATTATAGTTTAAAAAAAAACTAAATAAAACACGCTTGTATAGCTAATTGAACTAAAAAGTAAAAAATAATTCTTAAGATAAGAATAAAATGATTAATGAAACTATTAGTATCATTGTAGTGCAAGCATGTGGTGCTTTGTACTACTTTTTTACACATTCTACATTTCGGAATAGAACTAGTAAGAGAAATTATAACAATTGATATCGAGCACCCCAATTTTTGACCAATTTTATTCTTATATTGAGAATTACTTTTTACTTTTTAGTTCGATTCTCTATAAAAGCGTTGTTTTCTTTTTTGTTTTTTTTAAACTATAATTTATTTTTCATTATTTTTAGTTTGGTCTACAATAAAAGCGTGTTTATTTTAGTTTTTGAACTATTATTTATTATTTCGATTTTCTTGCCAATTTTTTTCCTGTTAAAAATTACTGACGCATCCTTTCCTTTTTCACATAAGAGAGTTTTTTTTTATTTGTTGCATTTGTATTAACCATGATCGTTTTCGCTTTAGGGTTGTAATTTAATCATTTAGTCACCAAATCTAGAAACTAGAAAAAAATTCTTTCTTTCTTAATATTTTAATTAATTAAACCATTAGCACAATAATTTAAATCTCTTTCAGCAATTAACAGATATATTGTTAATTTAGTTCTGATGCAAACTCAGAAAGATACTCAGGGTACTCTTTTAAATTTTGATGACATTACATTGTCTATTCCATAAAACTTATGAACTTAATTAGCGGGAAAAAACATTTGTAACTTAGGAAAAAATGTTCAAATGTAAAAGGAAATGAAATTTTACATTGTAATTTGTGTAATTACTTAAGATATTTTACTGTGGGTTATACTAATTTCGTTGCATTATCTTAAGATTTAACTCTCTCATATAAATATTTTTGGATCTTCCTAACTTTGAATCATCGTATTAGAATTATAAAAAAAATATTTGTGTTTTGTATTCCATTAAAAAAATTTCTGAAGAAGTAATTTAACATGTATGCTCATCTGGACAGAAATTTCATCTTTTTCACTCCTCCTTATATTCTTTTCTTCAGTTTTCTCATTTCGAGTGTTTTAAATATGTTTTTTTCCCCAAAGAAATGAATTCTCTCACACTCCTCACAAGATCTTCACAACTATTACATATACAAACTTGAAATTTGGTAAACATGTTTCTGTTGTTGAGTAGAGATCCGCTACTACGAGATATGCAGAAATAGACTCCCAACGAAGGTCAGGGAATCTATAGATAGCAAAAAAGAAACCCGTTTTTCAATTATTAGACAGACCTACACTCTTGGCAATTGTATTTATCTTTTTGAGTAGAGATCAAGCATGAACGAGTTTTACTATGATTGTCTCCTGTGGAAAATTAAGGAGACGTTATGGATAAAATTTTCCTTATTGAGCTATTAGACTCACACATCTGAAATTTGACAACTATGTCGTTTTTGTTTCGTAGAGATCTGCAAATTTTCGTAATTTCGTTTCGTTTTTTTTTTTTTTTTTTTTTTTTTTTTGTAGAGATCCGCCAGATTTTCTTTAATCGATTCCTCAAGAGGATTACGTGGATTAAAGAGAGATTGCTATAATTAATTTTACTTCTTTTTCAGAAATCCAAATTCTGTTCTTTTTAAATCAAGAGACGAGGGTTACAAAAATGCTTTTCAGTACAATTGAAGTTTAATTCTAAAATTTAGATGACAATAACCCAGAATAATGTATAGTCAAATAGTATCATGAAATACTGTTAAAGGATAGTGTTATATAAAATACGTAAAATTTACTGAATAAATAAGGATACAAACATAAATTATTAAATTGTAAAAGCCTTAATGAAAGTTTAATTTAGATTCCCGCCTACGTATCAATTTTAATTAGGGAACAATATATGTTAATCTTCTGGAATATTTTTACTTTTCTTCTCAAGCTTAGACTGAAATATTTCTTGGGTATTTGAAACATTTTTAACAGTATACATAAAAGTATTTTTAGAAATCGAATGAACATTATATATTCTAAACAAACCTTCATTATCTTTTACTCTTTCGAGTAGTACACGTCGTTTTTTTATTTTTATGTTACAAAATTCTCACGGAAGTTTGATGAGAAGGGTGCCTATTCTGATGTTGTTTTCGTCACTTTTGCCCGGGGCTTAGAATTGCACATTTCTTTTATAAGCAATCATAAAGACGTCGCTAAACCTATCAAACATACATCTTTCGCTTACCACCTTCAATAAGCAACAAATAAAAGGGCATATTGTACAGGTATGAATAAAAAAATTTCCTAGAATAAAGGACGCTGTCTAGGACAAGAACCCAAATAGAGACGAGACACAGGAAATAATCTTTTTTTCCCACTGCGTAGTTTTCTGTCGCTGTCGAGTGCGGTTCGGTAGCAGAGAAAATATGAGACATGCCTCTCTTTCAAGATCGATCCCCATTATCCCCTTTCGACACCGGGGAAAGTGAGGGGGGAGACATTTATGCACCCCTCTTTTCACGTTTACAGGTCAAGATCACGTTTCCCCGCCGCTATCATATTTTGAAAAGGAAAACAATACTTTTCGCTTGTTGACTTCTGCTTTTAATTGATGTGTTGATCGTTTTAATGTGTATGGGTTCTTAGGAAATTATTTTAATACTCGATTTATATTTAAAAGGGGTCTCAGGGGTGTTAACTTTTTCTGGAGGGCTGAAAATATAAACAATATTCAAATACATATAACTCTTTTAAATTAAAATTAAATAATTCGAATCTTTTACGCATTATTTATAAAAGAATGAGGCTTCAGAAAAGTATAAAATGTTTAAAATAGAATCGTAATTTTGAAAATTATAAGCATGAAATTAAGAAATTTTTTTATAAGAAATATTAATGAAGTTTTACTGCGCGTGCTATTTTCAAAAGTATTAGCTTTAATTACAAGCAATAAGTTGATTTATAAAGTTAAATGTATCCTTATTACACCCTAGTAAATTTAAATAAATAGAATAATAAATTATATTTTTTAAAAAATAAAATCAATTAGATTTTAAATTTTTTTTAAAAAATTTCAATATTTTTCAAATATTTTGAAATACAAAAGACATATTATTCTTAATATACTAGGGTTTAAAGTGTATGATACATTTTATAATTCTATAAAGTTTTATGCATCAAAGCCTATTATTTTAGAAAATAGCGTGCGCGCAGTAAAACTTAATTAATATTTCTTATAAAAACATTTCTTATTTTCATAAGCTTATAATTTTTAAAATTATGATTATATTTTAAACATTTTATACTTTTTTGAAGCCTCATTCCTTTATATATAATGTGTAAAAGATTCGAATTATTTAATTTTAATTTAAAAGAGTTATATGTATTTGAAAACACCCCCGAGACCCCTGATGAAGCACACAAAAAAGGCTTTATTTTTCTTTTATTTCTGTTTATATTCGATTTTTTTCATTTAATATACATATTTTTTCCCTGGAACGAATTAAATGAAATATCAGAAAATTTTCAAAGAGGGGGATATAGTTAAATAAATACGAAAAGAGAACAGTTTTAGTTTAAAAAAAACAATATAGCGTACTAGATAGTAAAAATTTCAAAAGAAGGGTATATAGTAAAAGATATACGAAAAGAGACCAGTTTTAGTTTTAAAAAATCTAATATGGTGTACTAGGTAATAAGAAGTCAAAAAAAGTCGGTAAAATTATTGTGTGAAAATCTTATTAGAGAATATAAACTGATATCTGTTTTCATTAGCACCAAAAGTTTTACTTCTGCAACATTTGTATCGAAATAAGAGTCTACTGGTCATGGTCTCCTGGCAGGCTTGTCATGAGTTCGAGCACAGTACCACTGATGACCTAGCATGTAGAGGAGCAGATGCTCGTTAAATCTGTCGATACACAATATCCTTCCGTTGACGAGGTGTGGTAGCTCGGAGATGGGGTGCCAGCTCAAGTGTCGGGACTCAAAATTATAAGGTCCGTCACCAATTCCTCTCATGTTTCTTTTGAGTGTGACGTTAACCCCTTAAGTGGTCAAGTTTTTTGCCCAAAATGTTCTAAAAAAGGCAAATTTTTTACTGCATACAACTATGTATGACACTTAACAGAATGCGATCATGGAAGAATTTTATTTTAATTTTTCAATTTTAAAGTTTTGATGCTATTTTTTATTTTATAATTGTGGAACACAAAAATCCCCCTGAATGTTTAATTTTTATATGTACACTCTACATGTTACGAAGAATGGTTCATCAATATCAGTGATTCTCTATCTTTGTTGTTGTTGTTGCGGTACACTTTTAACAATTTCAACATTTGGTGGCACACTATTAACAAAATGAGTTTAAAAGAATTTATCTTATCTTTAGTACAGTATGTAAAACAGTTTATGACAATAAGTTTCAATGTTAAACGAAAAAATATGTACAATAAAGACAACGAATTGTTTATTGAGTAAATAATTACAAATTCCTTACAAGAATACATTAAGTAACTGAGTTTTCATAATGTCGTTTAGATTTGGCCGTAAAAATGATGAAGCCACTCTTATTTTGTCAGCTACGTTTAAAAGTCTCAGTCTTTTCTTCCGTTTTTATATTTGTTAATGTTGAAAATCCTAATTCACGCAAATAAGATGTAGAGAATTGTAATATTTTTAAAGTTTTTTGGCTATTATGAAATAAACGCCTCTAATTTTAATCAAAAAGAATTAATTGACTCTTTAGAAGGCTTTGAAATTAAATCTCGATTATTATAGAGCGAAATTAGTTTTTCTTTTTCATTTCAAAGTTATTCATATACAGATGTATCTGTTATCCCATATGGATTACGAATCCAATCAAATTTTTTTATATTCATCTATCTGTGAAAAATAAGATCAATATACCACAAATACCTTTAGTTTATTTCTATAAAACGACCGAATAATTCGGTTCCGGATTGTATTTTTTTCTTAGACTATAATTAATAATTTTAAAAAAATTTGATGGCACACAGATAATCAATGATCTATATTAAATGAATTTCTCTTACACTTAGTAAAAAATTTCGTGATCGTACCTCTTTCTCAAACGGTAAAGAATTGTGTGTGTGTGCGCGCGCGCATATATATATGCAAACACAATTTTAAAAAATAGTCCAATACAAAATCTTACATTGCCATGGGGACAGAGCTAATATCGACTTTTTTGGATTATCTTTCCATTTTTATTTCTTCTCGAGCAACAAATTGCACATTGCCTTGCCAATTCCTGTTCTTTATCGAATATTTTGAAAAATCTTAATTCCTGCTTTAATTTTTAAAAAAACTCTCGCCTTCACCACAAAAAAATAGCCCGGATGAAAAGTATTTAAGTACCATGGACAAACTGCATCTCTTAAAAACACTAGCACTAATAATCTCACTATAAGAATTAAAAATATATGCAAATAAAAGATAGAAAGAAGAAAATATCAGTGCCCATATAGAATACTGATAAACCGGTTGTGAGACAACAACAGGGGCGGATTAAGCGGCTGGCAGACCTGGTGGCCGCCAGGGGCCCCAAATGTTTTTAGGTTTATTCCCTAGCTTGAAGGACTTTAGTTATAAGAGCGAATCTTTTCACTGTTTCAGTTTTTCGACTCTTTAGCCCATGGGCCTAAAACCTTTTAAACAGGGATGTCTTAAGACTCTTTGAGACCCTGGGCCCAGATAAATCTTAATAATTTTGAGGACCTGGGCACCTATTCAAAAGTAGGCCCTATCTAAAATCTTTAAATTAGACCGTATATAGGCATGCATTATCAAATACTCGTTCAAATGGTAATTTGAAACAAATAAATGTGCGTGACTCAAAATCTCAAAAACCTAAGCACAAACCTGTTCGACCTATAGACGCATTTTCATTAAAGAAGTTGAAGGATTGTTTATGATATTAGGCGCAGGCCTAGACATGGACAACATTCATCGCATAATAATAGTCTTTTCACTTTTGCCAGTTGATATGCAGTTTAAATTTCCCAGTTTTGGGAAGAATATGTATGGGAATAATATTTGACCATTAAAATTATCCGTATCAGGATCTCATTAAGGCAGAGTCGAGAACAAAATGGGGTCCCCACCGAGGGTGAGGCCCTGGGTCTATTTGGCCCATGCTTTAAGACATCCTTGCTTTTACCACCACGGGCCTTCAACCGCCTTTGGCTTTAGGTAGTCTGTATGGTGTACGAGCAAATCAGTTAATAAACACTAATTCAATACGCGTATATATGTTTTTTTTTAAATCTTTCTTTTGTAATATTTGCTTCCTTCGAATAACTGGAAATCAATACGTTTCTTTCGACTTTTTTTTTCTCTTTTGCATATTGTAATTACCAGTAATTGAGACTAATCTTCACTCGTGCGAATTTCAACACCCCGTATATTAGCCACATTCCCCTTCCCTTCCAGGACGGGTACCACCCAATTTGAAAATATATGGTTCATATAGTTGGCCACAATCCAAGAATTCCGTATGAAACATAAGAATACAAAACTAGAAAAATATATTCGAATTCACAGTTGCGTGATACTGGAAGATAACTGGTTAATCCAACTAACCAATCCGGCAGCAGTATAGGTCACTTTTGTTTACGGCTGATGGCAAAGTGAAATTCGAATAATTTTTGTTCAGTATCGACGTGGCCTCAATTTTTGAGGTGTTGGCCACGGATAAGCAATAAATTACAATAGATAAATTGTTGGTAACACGAACATTTCCCTTTTTTCGTAGAAAAAAAAAAGAAAAAGGAGAATTAAAACTATTCTGAATGGTTAAAAATAACTTCTAGACATTTCTCCATTAAATAATAAATTCTATTTTAATACTTGTATAACATTTTCGAATGTCTAAAAGAAAGAATTTTTGATACAATCTTTCGTATCACAACACATAATGTGATTTATATTCATGCTGAATACGTTTAGCATAAATAAACAATGAACAAGTGAACTGGGATTGACAAATATATATTCGTCAAGGAGGGGTTGCAGGATATGTGTCATGACGAATGTACTCGTCATGCGTAAAAAGTAGAGTGCATAAAACTTCTAGACATTTCTCCATTAAATAATAAATTTATTTTAATACTTGTATACCATTTTCGAATGTCTAAAAGAAATAATTTTTGATACAATCTTTCGTATCACAACACATTATGTGATTTATATTCATGCTGAATACGTTTAGCATAAATAAACAATGAACAAGTTAACTGTGATTGACGAATATATTCGTCAAGGAGGGATTGCAGGATTTGTGTCATGACGAATGTACTCGTCATGCGTAAAAAGTAGAGTGCATAAAACATTTTCCTAATATTATTGAAAAATTTATTCGCTTTTATTTAATTAAAATACAATTTAATGAAGTAACACAATTTACTTAAATCGACACTTAACAAATGTCCATTTTCTTAAAATTTAAAATATTCCTATACAACATTTCCCCATTTCGTGACTTTCAAGTATTTCCATTAAGCTGATGAAGTAGATAATGCAGAGAGACTTGAATACATCTTTGATGATTCGCATTCCAATCAGCCGTGATTGAAATCACCCTTAATCTTCAACTTCATTCCAAATTCATAAAGAGAGAGAGATGCATTCCTTCCGGCTTATGTAAGCAAATAGTGATCTCTTCTATGTATAAACCTTATCAATGAAGATGGTTCGCTCGCGTCTTCAGCCTCTGCTTGCTGCTTTTAAATTCACCTCTGTCTTGTTTACCCAAATATTGTTTATCTAAATGTGTGTGTGGTTTTATTATGAGAGAGAGAGGAGAAATATTAAACAAATATTAATATACAGTGAAAATTGTTTATGACGATACTGAGAGACTGAAATTTTTAATGTTAAGGAATATTGAAAAAAAAACTTATATTTAACAAAATTAAAGTTATTAGATTACATTTTATTTACACAGATATGTATCTATGCATGTGTATTTAAAAAATGTTCAAGCATTTACGTAATTTGCTCTCTTTTCCAATTCCTACTATTACTTCACTCTCTCCCTATATATATATAATCTTTTATTCATCCAATCAAGTTCAAATACATTTTTTTAAACTTGTAATGAACGACAATTGATGTTAATACAGTTTTTTAATATATTTAATTCATGGATTAAATTTTATTTTTTAATTTTAAATTTAATATGCGTTATTTCTGTTAAAGTTACAACTAGCTGCAACAGATGGCACTACTAAGTTTTTCTAACGAAGTAGGAATTGACTTTTAAAAAAAATTATATTTCTTGTTTTAATTATTGTTCATAAAATAGAGAAAGCAATACCAAAATCTTTACAGATTTTCTTTTTCGTCTACCGTTTTTTATCACCTGCCTTAAGAAGCTCTACCTGCATTTCAAGCGAAATAGCAGTTTTCTTTCACCCTTATCTTTTTGCCATTGTGTCTGTAAAAAATTCTACTAAATTAGAAAAAATAATGCGAACCAAACTCGCTGATTTTTACTCACACTGCGATGTACTTTTCACCGAATTTTGAAGCCATCTGATAAGAGATGAGATGTTTTTGTGTGGGTTCATAGGAATGGAGGGGGAAAGTATCTTAAATAAACAAAATTGTTTTGTATCGAGGGTATTTCAAAGCCAAGTTAGCCGCTTTTCAATGAAACAAGCGAAGCGACCTCTCTATCATTTCACACCCCTCTTAAATCTAGTAAACGCGACTGGAGTTTTTCGTATTTGGCTCATTCCCAGAAGGGAAATATTTTCGTGTTAAGCGATTTTTGTTTTGCGTTAAAAGAAAAAATGAAGGATAGTATATAGTTTATCGAGACCATTGTGTTTTTTCGTGTTAACCGATATTTCGTCTTAAACGTTTTCGGGTTAAACGTATTTTACTGTATTTTGAAGCAATACAATTCAGTAAAACCGATTTGTAGAAATTGTAGCTGTACAGAAGAGAATTTGTAGAATCGTAGCTTCGTTTATCCGAATCAATTGGGATCGGACACTGTTCGGATACGCGATTGTTCGGATAACCGAAAACCGAATGTGATCCATGCAGTGCATGAATACCGGACACTATACGTATATTGAAAATCATCATATGCGGGAAACATGCTTGAAGAAAAAGCAAAATAGGTGCAAAATGTTACAATTTTACCTTTACTGTGGAAAATAATGACTTATTTTTCGCTGAACCATTGTACACCTTCGTTTTTTCGCTGCAAGGTCTCTGATTCTCTTGAGCCCGCAGTTGAGTAGGACAGCACTCTGATTGTTGTTCGTACCATTCCATAGCAGTCTCTAACGCAGAAACGCTTCAGCATTTGTTGGATCCTTGCTATTTTCGTTGTTGCTGTCCTCGTCTTTATCCGTTTCATCGTCAACAGGGTCGGATTTTTCTTTGCATGGAAGTCCCAATCTCTTCATTTAGCATTTGAAATCCATTGTCTTCTACATCGCATGCCATCCAGGTTTCTACATAAAAAAAACTCAACAAAAGAGCACGTATACACCCCCTCACTTGGAAACAAAATGACCTAATACTCCACGCAGATGTTTACCAAATCACATAACTGAAATTCCCCAAATATCCTCTCCTTGGGTTTTCCCGTCACTTTTTGCCTCACGCGAAATAACTGTAGAGCATTGCACTGTTCGAAAACGGATCCGGACTTTGGTTCGGATATTTAACGCTCCGGATAATAAAAGTTCGGATAAGCGACTTTCTTCTGTACTTGTGTATTCATGACAAATGCTCAGTATTTTTCTTTTAAAATTGATTAAGATCATACAAAATACAGGATTATCAGAAATGAATGACCCAATTGTAAAATTTAATAATTCCCAGATGAATAAACAGAAAATGATGATTAATATGTCACTGTAAAGATAACATGTGAAGTTTTGAGTTTGTAACATTGTTTTTGTCAAATATAGATGGCAGCAATGTTGTAATTGTGAACAGAAGTGAAAATGGCATCGCAGCTGGGGGAAGCATTTTGTGTGCTCTCGTTTGTGAACAGTTTGTAATAACGGTTCAGAGTGAATTTCGAGAAAGTACCATAAAAATGCACCAACACCTAAGAGTATAAGATAGTATAAACAGTTCCAGGAAACTGGATGCCTGTGTAAAGGCAAAAGTCCAGGGCAACCAGGTTCGCAATGATATTATACGGGGGACTAAAGGAAGTCATATTGAACATTTGTGGAGGAAAATTTTACTTTGCGTCAAGAAACGTTACGAACGAAAAAAAAATTTCATATTTTATCTTTACAATGACATCTTAATTATCATTTTCTGTTTATTCATCCGGGAATTATTAAATTTTGTAATTGTTTGCATTCATTTCTGATAACCCTGTATTTTGTTACAAAGAGCGTATACAGTAGAACGTCGTTTATCCGAACGTTTATTATCCCGAGTGTCAAATATCCGAACCAGTTTTTTTTTGTCAACTGCATGTATTGTTTATGAATATGTTTTCGAACAGGGCAATGCTCAACAGTTGTTTCACGTGAGGCCAAAAGGGACGGGAAAACCTAATTGGAAGGATATTTAGGGAATTTCAGTTGTGTGATTTGTGTAAACATCTGAGCTGAATATTAGGTCAATTTGTTCCCGAGTAAGGGGGTATATACGTGCCCTTTTGTTGAGTTGTGAACTGCTATGGCTTCGAATTCAAAATAGAAGCTCAACGTCTTGAACATAGAGACAAAACTTGAAATATTGAACCGTTTCGCGAAGGGAGAAAGCGGAACAATGCAAAAGACTGTGGATTCCAAATGCTAAATGGTGACGTGATTGTGATTTCTGTGCAAGAAGAATCCGACCCTGTCGACGATGAAACGGATGAAGACGAGGACAACAACATTAACAAAAGTAGCAAGGGTCCATTAAATGCTGACGCGTTTCTGCGTTAAAGACAGCTATGGAGTGGTACGAATAACAGAGTGCTGTCCTACTCAACTACTGCTGCTGAAGTAAATCAGAGACCTTGTATTGAAAAAACGAAGGTGTACAATGGGACAGCGAAAAATAATTGATTATTTTCCACAATAAAAGAAAATTACGACATTTTTCACTTATTTTGCTTTTTCTTCAAGCATGTTTCCCACATGTGATGGTTTTCAGTATTCGTATAGTGTCCGGTCGCATTCGGTTTTCGGTTATCCGAACATTCACGTATCCGAACAGTGGGCAGTCCCAATTGATTCGGATAAGCGACTCTCTACTGAATATAATTTTGTGGGAGTACATTAGATTATATGCAATAAAGTGTAATTTCCCATTTAACTGCGAGCATTACACAGTAACGACTACTGATACTAAATCTGTTGTACACTTTTGAGATTCCACAAATTTAAAGCATTAGTGTTTGAATTAATATAGCTTTTCATTTAAGTTTGAAAGTGGAAATAAAAAGGCATTTCAAACGAGAAAAATAATTTAGTGTGATGTAGTTTAACAAGTGTCCCTAATATACCTGAAGGATTTGTCAAAAGATACTTAATTCAAAACTTTTATTAGAACGGGATCGAATAAATGCGATAAATTATTTTGTGATGATTTATTTAAACACGATGCTTGATTCGATGTTGAATTTACATTACACTGTGAAGCAACTCGAGGGTTATATGAGACGGACCTCTTAATTTTGAACCATGGTCAAGAGACGAGGACGACACCTGAGCTGGCTTTGTCACTCTCCAAACTTCTACAAGACGCAAAAGTGAATGCCACACTCAATTACATCACAGCTTATCCTATTGAGGACACCTAATATTTAGCAGAAATTACTCTTTAGGAGGGGAGAACCGCGGCAGCGTAGTGGTTAAGGCCTTTGGACTCAAAACAGGCATATAAGGAGTTCGAGTCCTTGTGCTATTGAAGATTCACCGTGTAGAGGAATTGATGTGTGGTAAATTTGTCGAATTTCAAATTCTCCCGTTAGCGTGTTGTGGTAGTTTGGAGAGGAAGTGCCAGCTCAGGTGTCATCCTCGTCACTTTGCCGAGGTTCAAAATCATGAGGTATGTCTTCAATAGCTCTCGTGTTGCCTTAGAGTGTGACATAAAAACTCTTTCTGCATTTTTCTCTAAAATAATCAGAAAAAATTGCAGCATTGTCACACAATGAAATGTGAACTATTCGTATTTTAAGAAAACTATAAATTGCTTAAAATGGAATCAAAATAAATATATTTTTACTGTGTAAAACTGGATGCATTAATTTGTGAAATTTTTGTTTGTGATACTAAAATATTAAAATAAGTTTTGATTCTACATGATTTTTAAAAAAATTCCTTTCTGAACTAAACTTAAGGTATCCGAACACGTTGAAAATGACCAAATTCAGTCAAGACAGATATTTTTGTTTTTTATTTTATTGAATAGAGCAATCTTTTGACTTTACGAAGCATACTTTGTTTTGTTTCTACACTGCCTAGAGGTCAAGTTACAATCCATTTTATAAATTTAGAAAAACCGGAAGTGAGTTTTTGATCTACCAGAAGTGAGCATTTAAATTGCTCAAAATCTATGATGGCGGGTCTGATAACTCAACATATTACAAATGTATTTCTATAAAACTTTTTGAACCTGATGCTTACGTTATTTTCTAGAGAATGTAATAAAATATTTCTTATTGTATGAATACTTTTTGAGTTATGGCTTGTTATTTAAATAATGGTCTCATAAAAAATGTCACATTTCTTATAATGTTTACTCAATCAACTCTAAAATTTTCTAATTTTAATAAAAAATTAAAATTTTAGTACATTTTCTAGATAAATGCATCTAATTTGTTTCAGTAATACTTTTACTAATATATGTTTATTACTTTTTTCTCTAATTGCTTTGAAGTTTTTAAAAAATATTGCTAAAATTTCATTTATAATTGTGATTTTTGTAAAATTTAGGTAATTCATTTTAAATTTTGATTGTTAAATAGTAAAATTTATTGGTCTTGAGTCCTAAAACAGCATTTATAATGTTTTAGCATGCTATTTTGTTAAAAAGTACTCTGAACGTGTTCGGATACCTTAATCAATTTGAAGAAATCTCTTACTTCAATGTTAAGAACAGGATGTTTAAAATAAAATAAATGCATTTCTCATTTTATGCTCATTTATGTTATAGTTAATATTTATTGAAACTGTATTTTATTATTCTGGCTTTATTATCTCTCTCGCTAAGAAATTTACATTGCAAATTTTAAAAGAATAAATTCAAAGTAATTAAATAGTCACGGCTTCATTTAAATATAATAAAATGCTGCTATTTCGAAGAGCTGTTGTTTATAATCATAAAAAGGAATGAAGAGGTTGAAAGGAGTGCAAAACAAAAGATTTGAATGTGTTATTCTATCCAGGGATAAATTAGCTTTAAAAACATTCGAAATTATGTAGATTTGTTAATTTTGAATAATTATTTATTCCATTTTAAAGAATGCGGTTATGTGAAAAATATATATGTTTATTTAGTTAAATCTAGTTTCAACATTTCGTGAATTAGTTTAATAAATTATCAGAGAAATAAATAATTAAGTGATGGTTCCTTGAAATAATTTTATTACTTTTAAAATTAACTCTTCAATAATTAATTCTTCATTGCAATTTGGAATGTGAAGTTTTTGAAAATAGATATACAATTATATATATGTTGCAACCAAAAAGTATAGAGATATCAGTTATAAAACAGAGAGAGAGAGAGTCTAATGCATAGACATAATTTATTTTTATTCTACAAAGTCCTTCCTTTTTTCTTTTGCTTTCTTGCTTTTCCAATTTTTCTGTTTCTATATGTCCTTTGAGAAAAGTAGCTTCCGAAATGTGTAGTTAAACGCCCTTTGTCAATATAAGCATGACAGGCAATTAAATGCCGTGTCATAGTTTGTAAATACAATGGAAGGTTTTGTAGAGAAATGCTGTCTAGTTAAACAATAAATAGATGAATGTCTTATACTTCTCTGTAAATAAATAACTAAATTATTTTTATCGACAATATTTTTCCCTAACGTATTAAAAACAAGCTAATAGAGTAGTTCTTGACTACCTTTAATGAAAATCGTAATACGAGGTACGATTCTAAAATTCCCGGACTGAACCTGAAACGTAGAAATTTTTACAGTAGAGCGATTACGATAATATGAGGGCAATTCGCAAAGTAACCTCCGAATCGCTGTAAAAAACAAACTAGGACAGAAGGGAGGGGGGGGATTTATTTACTTATCAAAGGTACAACTCTCCTCTATTTTTAGCGCGTGTTTTTCACGTAGTGCTATTAGGACGCAAATTTCGTCTTCGTCTTCGTTCCATATTTTGTCGTACCTTTTTCTCAGCCAATAAGCAACCAATTGACCTCGGGTTTTCGGCATTTGGTCGCATTTGTGCCCTAGATGAGCCGAATCATATTTAAATTTTCCCATAGTTTTCCTGAATTTCGCTAGTTTTTTGCTTTTTTATAGTGCTGATACAGATTTGTGTCATTATTTCTTTTCAGCTCAATAGTAGTACATTTAGAGGAGTGGTACAGTACACTACTTTCTGTTAGTAAAAAGTTCATTAGTTGCATTATTGTAAAATACAACATGTGAAAAACGCGCTAAAATTACTTGGCCATGCCAATGATTGATATTTTGTTTAACATAGTCTCCCCCGTTATTCAAATACTTGCCGTACCGTTTTACCAATTTACCAATTCCTTCTGTATAAAAAGCTGCCGCCAGCGATTTAAACCAATGTGTCACAGTGTTTTTAAGTTCCTCATCGGCAGCGAAATGCTATCCTCCAAGCCCCTTCTTTATTGCGGTGATTAGATGGTAATCGGATGAGATCTGCACTCACTACAGACAGCGTTTCACTTCGTAATTCCTCATGGATGTTTGTTCTTCCGTCCTTGATGCACTACACCTTTACTCATAATGTTTGGTCCACATACGGCACTCAATTCATGCTGGATAACTACTGCTGACAATTTTTTTGGCCCAAATATATATATATATATAAATCTTACCACTCCTCGCACCTCACATTTTGCTGGATTTTCTATGGAGGCACACGTTTTGTCACGTGATTACTAACAAACTCTAGGCCCTACGGCAATCACATTCGGCGACTGGAAGCTTACTGAATCGCAGATTGCTCGTGCATTCTATTGAGGGTGCTTCGAACCGTACTTCCAGCGCCACACCCAATGGCGGTAAGTTTCCGAATTGCCCTCCTATTTCTGTGTTACTGCGTTCTACCCCTTTTCTAAAAATGGTTTGTCCGAAACCACGGAGTAGGTGGATGCATTTAGTTTTTGGCGATTAAAAGAAATTACGTTTGTTCAGAATGAATATCAAATTTTGTGTTCGTTCGGAAAAAGTGCTACGGAGACTTTCGAAATTTTGAAGCATGTGCAAGGATGTGATACATTCTCGCGAACGCATGCTTTTGAGTGGCATTGGCATTTCTGATAAGGCAAGTAAAGTGCCGAAGACGACAAACGTTCTGGACGTCCGCAGACTTCCCTCACCTCTGAAATCATCAAGTAGCCGTGGTAGCCTAGTGGTCCAGGTATCGGATCGTGGCTGGCATGACATAAGTTCGAGCCCAGTACCGCTAAAGACCCGCCGTGTAGGCAAGCGATGCACGTTAAATATGTCGATAGCTCAAACGTCCTCCCGTTGGTGTGGTGAGGTAGTTAGGAGAAGAGGGTGCAAGCTCAGTTGTCCTACTCGTCACTTGACCATGGTTCAAAATTATGAGGTCCATTGCCAAAAGCCCTCGAGTAGCTGAACAGTGCGACGTTAATATTTATTCATTCATTCTGAAATCATCAAGGTTTCTACGGTGGTACGCAAGAACAGGTTTTAGACAATAGCAGAATCAGTTGGGATATCCTCCCCCACATGTCAATGGATACTGACTAAGGTTCTTAACATGCATAGGGTGTGTCAACACATCGTTCCCCGCATGTTAAACGAAAACCAATCTGCAGATAGTGCATCGCGGCTGAATTAAAGCAATGGTAAAAAATGGATTCCAGAAATATTTCGATGACATTTACAAGGGATGGAAAAAGTGTGTTGTTGCTCAAGGGTCTTATTTCGAAGAAGGATGTGTTTCAGCAGTTTAATCCGGGGGATTTTGGGTCCTGCTACGTATACAGAGTAGCATGTACAGAAAATTTTTAAAAGAATAAGTTTATAATTAAAAAATTATCAATTTCTTTTGATGGTTTCAATAATTTTATACTTCGTGCCTTCACGTTAATATTTAAAAAAGTAATTGCATTTTTTTCATAGTATTAGCTTTTTAAATATTAGCTAGTCATGGTCATGGACTCGTGGCCGGAGTGTCATGAGTTCGATCCTATTGCTACTGAATATCTAATACATGGAGGGGTTAATGCGCGTTAAATTTGTCGAAACTGAAAGTTTTCCAATGGCGTGATGTACAAATTTAAATATCTGTATCAGATCAGGCGTTGTCCTCATCATTTGATCGTGGTTCAGAATTACGCGATTCCTCGCCAGCAGTAGTTAATAAACTCTCTCTCACCTTCTAACTTATGGTAAAATGAAACCTCTGTGGCTTCGTGGTCTTGCCTGTGGGCTCATGACTGGCATTATTAGTGTCAGATCATGAGTTCGAGCTCTAATGCCTTTAAAAACCTGTATATTAGAGCGGCTGACATTAAAGCTGTCGATACTCAAAGTTCTCAAGTTGACAGGATGTGAAGTTTTGAGAGTAAGGTGCCATCTCATGTATAATCTTCGTCAATTGAACGTGGTTAATGATTCCAAGGTCCTTTGCCAATAGTTCTAATTTGGCTTCAGAGGACAATGTTCCTAAATAATAATTCAATCACTCTAAAATTCGCACTCGCAAAATTGACATTACCGTTAATATTCCTATATCATTTTACAAGAAGATTATGAAAGAAAGAAGGGTGAACCCTAGGAACCAAGAATATCTCACATCAAATAAACAGAGCGTAATATAGAAATTTTTTCCAACTATTAATAAGACTGGCCTGCCATCATTTTTATACTAGTTACAAAATAATCCAATTTCTAACTGGTCATGGCAACTTTAAAAGCTACTTGAACACATTTAATTTAGTTCCGTCATCTTCCTGTGATTGTGATATTCGTGGCGAGGAAAATGCAGAACATGGGTTCCTTCTGTGTTCCAAGATTGAAAGAAAACGAAATTTCTTAAGATTGGCGTTCAAGGAACATAATATAAATTGACTTCCGAAATCCTTCAGCAACTTCTTTCCACCAGAAGTGCTTTTAAAAAGTTGTGTGAATTTGTTGTAAATATTTGTAATCCTTCATAACCTCAAAGGATATTTTCCTTCCTTCCTTTGTAATGTGTGATTAATACTTACTTTTGTGAGCCCCGTGTGATACTTTGTGGTGCACGGGGATTTTATAGTTATTTTCAATAAAAAAAACACAAACAGCTAAGATAGCTTTCGTTTTTAGCTAAGATATATTTCACGCGCACCGCTTTTCATGCTTTCTATTGATTTAAGAAGTCCAAATTCGGCATGTATAGGCTTCGAATCTTGTTATCCATCCATCCATATACCGTTGCGTTTTAATTTTAGTAATTCCTCACTACGAACTAATTCTAAAAACTGATTTAATAATTCATTAGAAATAATTCCACCGAATGTTTCTCAAAGCATTACAAAACAACACGGTATTAAGAAGGAGATAAGAAATTAGACAAATAGGAATGAAACTTTGTTCATTACACAGACTAGAAGGTTGCACGATGTGCGTCACAGTCTGACGAATTAACCGGGAATGATTGCGAGAGTCCATTGATATTAGTCAAAGTCCGGTTCGCACGTAGGTCCAGTGGTCATCCATTAAGGTGACATGTCCCGAGTACATCCTGTAGCGAGTCCATCGATTACTACATGAGCGACAGCATGTTCCAACCGTGGACACGCTTCCTGCTGAACGATTTCCGATTCAACCCCGCTGATGCACACGTGTTGTCCGTTGTCCTCTCAACTGCCCACAACTTTTCCTAGAGTGGAAATCGCTTACGCCGTTATTTCCTCAAAGTTAATTAAAATGTAGACCAACTTTCTAATTTTGATTGTGACAAATATCTTGACTTCAAATGTAACTGAAAATGACATGCGTCATGTGTTTGGACAATTAATGTAATGATAATAATAGTGTGTATAAATTGTACAAACATAAATATGGTGTGTTAAAAATTAACTTTTGTGCATTAGTATCATGTTTCATCAGAAATTTCAATGTTGCAAAATGACTCATTTTAGTTTTCGATAGGATTTGTGGTTTTACTATTGAACTAAATGTTTCATAAAATATAATCCATTGAGAATAAGATATTTAAAAAAAAGTCATACACATACAAAGACGAGTTCATACATTTTAAACACATTCCATTATGTATTAAGAAGCATTAATTTGTAAGAAATGGAATAATAAGTTATAGTTTTAAAAAAACTAATCAACACCCTTTTATAGTTAATCGAGCTAAATTGTAACTTAACCTTTTAGTCCCCAAATCTGAAAAAGGGATCTGAAATTTGTCGCCAAATGGGAAATATTTGATCCAGATCAGGACAATGGAACAAAATTATTAAATTATTGTATTGTCATCGGTCCTGGACAAGTGAAAAAATTTCGAATTAATATGACTTTTTAAAATGGGTAAAAATGGAGTTCAAAGATTCCGTTACATACAAGTGATGCTTATAAAAGTGTATTAATAATAAAAAGGAAGTTTTATATGGGATAGAAAAAATACTAATTTTTTTCAAAAATAAAACAAATATAAATGTTCTTGCAAGTAAGAAGTTTAGTTGTCGCTTGCGTGCTTTTAGAATTAGGACGCTTTTTTCAAAAAGCAAACAGTAATTTTACAAATAAGACAACTTTTTTGATCGCTTTGACGGTGATCACGTTATGTTCCAAAGCGAAACTAACACGGTTGGAAACATTGAGGAGAGTTTTTTTTATCTTATGTTCTTGATGTTTTGTACAGGTTTAATAATTAAATGGCTCATAATAGCTTACAACAATTTCTCTCTCTTTTTTAAAAGAATTTTGTAGCGAATTAAACAATTTTTTTCGAGGACACCGTGTTTTTTTTTTTTTTTAAGTTAAAAGCAGAACTAAAACTATCTATGTTATATATTTTTTTTATTTTCATTTTACCTCTACAGTGGGCCGTATGTAATCAGCATATAAAATATTACTCTGATATTCTGTGATTTATTACATAATTATATTCTCCTCCCTTTGTGGTCGCGGTAGCCTAGTGGTAATGATTAGTTCAGCTTTAGTCTTAGGATAAACGTAAAGCTACCGTATACTGACCGTTTTGAACTCGTAAATTACATGTTAATCCTTTGGAAATACTATTTTCTTCCTCTAACCTAGACTAGGGAATTGATTTGAAAGTAATAAATTACATTCAATAGAGAAATGGCTGGTTTATTATAGCCTTAATGGATGTTTATGTGACTCCACATCAGTTTAAATATACAATAATCTTCGATAATAGACACTTTATTGAAAGATTGCGCCTGATTAAATGTAGCCGTGGTATCTGAGGGGTCAAGGTCATAGACTCGTGGCTGGCCTGTCATGAATTCAACCTTAGTGCCGCTGAAGACCAGCCTTGCAGAGGGGGCCGATGCTCGTTAAATCTGTCGAGGTTCAACTGTCCTCCCATAGATATGGTGTGGAAGTTAGGTGAAGAGTATGTCAAAACAAAGATGTCGTCCTCGTCACTTGACCGATATTTAAAATAACGAAGTCCACCACCAATAGCCTTTGTGCAACTTTTCAGTGTGACGTTACTTCAACTCGCACTCACTCTGTGGCTTATTACATAACTGTATCCCCCCCCCTATTGTGGTCGCAGTAACCTAGTGATTATGATCACAGACTTGGGTTTTGCATGTCGTGAGTTCGAGCCCTAGCACATTGAAGACTCTCCGTGTAGAGGGGATGACACACATTAAATCTGTCGTGACTCCACACCAGGCCAATGTCCTTTCTCCCTTTGACCTGGTGTGGTAGTTTGGAGAGGGTATGCCAGCTCAGGTATCATCCTCGTCATGTGACCATGCTCAAAGTTATGAGATCCGTTGCCAATAGCTCTCGTGTTGCCTTATAATTTGAAATTGATAGACACTCACTCACTACCCCCCCCCCTTTTACACTGCTTACATACACATTATTATCCTTACGAATCTCCAGGATACAAAATGAGGGCCAATAAATGGTTTAGAGATACATTTTCTTATTGTGAAGAATTTTTTTTTAGTTCCGTAATACTAAAGATTATATTGATCAAATAACAAAATCTGAAACGCTCTCGTTGAACTTCGATGAGTAGAAAATTTTAATTCAGGAAGATTATTTGTATCCAAAAACACCTACGCAAAGTGTAAATGTTATTTTATCGAATAAATTCTTTCTAATATGACAATAGTTAGACAAATTTGTATAGATATTGTTTTGATGTCTTTATCGTTATACTATACCGAACCCGTTTAAAATGACACAAAATTCCGTTATTCTTTGTATTTAAAGTTTGCTAGAAATTAATATCTGATTAAAAAGAAATTAATGGGGGGAGAACCGGAGAAACCGAAGATTCTGCAACAAAATTATATTTTATATAATTTTTCGAAAATATTCAAAATATTTAAATAGAATATAAAATTATAAAAAATATATATGTAATATTTATATGAAATCTATATATATATAAAGTAACTGAGCGAAAGTTATACAAGAAATTGTAAAATAGTTGTATAAAAGTGCTAGATAAAAAACTAAAGCATTTCTGTAAAACTATTATACTTTAACTCAAGAAGTAATTTATATATATATATATACCGCACAATACATTTTGACACATATTTCGAGCTAAACTTGGAGAAAAAACTATGTAGTCCCAATAGGGAATAAATACATCTCTTCGTATTTTTTCCCTCAAAGCTTATTTCATGATTCATTGATTTGGGGTCGAGAAAAGTGTCAAAGTTTGTTTGTTTGATTTTTACCAGAAGTCCATGCTTTATTTGTGGACTGATTAGTCCAAGCTGGAGGGCAAGACTGTGTCTGAAGATTTCCTTTTTCGGTTTTTTCCCTCGTTATTTTCTTTTTTCCTCACAGAGAAGGGTAACTGTAACTGTGATCGTTTGTACTCTACTTTTATTTCTGAGATGATTTATTTGATTTTCACCTCTTTATGTGGAAGAGCAAATGGAAACTCTGTACGATTTAGTTGTCATTTGTTGAGCTAATGGATAATGCCTCACGAATGTAATCTGGTATTAAAAGAGTGAATCTTTCTTTGAAGAATTCATGAGCATTATATCATGAGCCTCTTTTTACTGATCGCTACGACCAGTAAAAAGAATTTACTATGTTTAGAAGAAAAAGTAACGTTCTTTAAAAAATCAGAAGAATATTTAGAATTATGAATTAAAATTATTAGAAAATAGATTGGTACTTACGTATTATCGCAACAATCACCAACTCTATTAATAACTCACCAAATTAGCAACCCCGATTTCATATATGTCGTACGCGTGAATTGGCAACCATGTGCTTCGTTTCTTATAATGTCGCCAATACCGGTTGCGATAATACGTAAGTACCAGTAGATTTATAGTATTGTTCAGTAGATCGGTATTCTAGGATTTTATGCTTTCAGTCTAAAAGAACTTCAGGAGCGATGGAAATTTATTGAGAAAATCAATCCTTGAAGTACAAGATACAGCCCTATAAATCATTTAATAAATCACACAAGGTCTTCATACCTTGTGCAGCGCTCAGAAACAACTATCAGTGTCTAAAATTCAAGTACGTTAAAGGTCATTCACAAGAACTAGCTCGTCTTGTTCAATAGCCGAAGTAATAACTAATCTCTGGTCTACTCTTCGACGGTAGAAACAATACTCACTCTTCAGCGAGTGTCTTTTATTTATAATCTACACGGATTTTTCTCGAAAAATCCACTCACGTCATAGATGGTGATATTAGATTTCTCCAGTAATTTCTAAAAGCATCTATATGGTCACCAACTCGCCAAAAATGATGCCAACTTCTCTATATCACTAAAATTTCGCTAAGTTTCCACTGAATCGCCATTAAATGTAAGGAATGGCGTTGCTTGCGAATATTACTATTTTACCATAAAATAAATACACCAGAGAGTAATAGTAACGAATTACACATCCAAATATAAATTATTTACACTATATTCAGCATTCATTACACAAAATTAGTAGCAGTTGTGACGGATCTATACGCGTCTATTACTAACCCCTTGGAGACTATTCTGGGAAAACATTTTTACCAACCAACTTTCTCCAAAGGTAAGAAAACGTGATTATGCAAATTAAATTTATTATATAAATTCTGTATTCGCGAGTATTACGAGTTTGTTGGTGAGTGGAGGACGTGAGTTTATTGAGTGTAAATCTAAGTTTATAAAAGTCTCAATGGACTAAATTCATGTGACCTCATAATTACATGATAATTTTAAACCACGTGTTTTTAGCCAATCAAGTTCAAAAACACATGTGACGTCATAGTCACGATAAATGCAATTATCTATTTTCAGCAAATCAGTTCATACACTTCGTTGTTGCCAAATTACGCTTTTTACAGAACCTTTTTTTAAAAAAAAATTAATATTTGTCACTTTATTTAAAAGTACATGTATAAAACAAGACTTTTTTTTTCTTTAATTTTAAAATCTTTTTCAGAAATTTCTTTTTATAACTCTTGAGCATCTTTACCCAACTATGCAATTTGAAATTTTACCTAAGTTTTACAAATAGAATAAAAAGTACGAGCTAGTTTATTGTCCGTTTTGAATTCAATGTAGAACACGCGTTTAGATTATCATCTGACCGTCATGAATTTAGTCCATTGAAGAATTCCAAGAGAGGTTCACTCTGATATGATCGGATCCAGTTAAAGATTAGCTTTCAAGGCCTCAACAGTAGGACTTCGACTTCACAAGAATACAGGTATCGTGAGCCTTATTTAATTAGAAGTTAAAGAATAACTTATTAGAGCGCCGTGGAGTTGAAATTAAGCTTGTATAGGTTATCGTGGAATCAGTTGAGGGTCCGTAATATTATCCCCAGGCTAACGGGTCTCACCTTCGCGCTCTGCATATTGATCAACATTCTTAATTGGATTATTATTGTGCTTGCTTGATATTTTGTGACACTAAAATAATTAGAGTGAATCATGTCGACTGATTATTCAGTTCTTCTCACACATCTAGCCGGGTCCGAGAGTAGACAAGGGGAATTAGAGGGAAGCAGGAACAGACACACATTACACAGTATATATCAGCTACTATTTATCCACTTATCTATGAATTTCACGGGGCTGTATAGCTGTATATATGTTTTTTTAAGTTAAGGATGTCTAAGCCCTAGTATTGAAGCACAATAGCTGCGTTAGCCTAGTGGTCAAGGTCAAGAACTCGTGACCGGAATGTCGCGGTTTCATGAGCTGGTACCTCTGTAAAGCAGTCATGTAAAAAGAGCATCTGCACGTTAAACCTGTCGATGCTCAATGTCCTCCCGATGGTGTGGTGTGGTAGTTAGGAGAGTGGGATGCCAGCTCAGGTACCGTCTCCTCACTGGACCGAGGTTTAAAATTACGAGGTCCGCCGCCAATAGCTCTCGTGTTGCTTTAGGATTGGACATTAATAAACACTCGCTTGCTTAAACATAAGAAATTAACTGAAAAGTGGGCAGCCGGAATCTGTATCAACGAAATTGGATAAAAAAATATTCTACGAATGTTTTTTCGGGTACATGGGTTTCAGCGAACCCTCAGACCCGTATCTGGCTAGAAAAAGTTCATAAGATGACATTGTGAAGTAGGATTATCATGCTGGAGAGTAGGAGTTTTGCCATTAAAATATATATATATATATATTAATTTCCTTCTATTCTCTTATACTCCTCGCCTATTTCTTTTCTGTTCTTTTTACTTTAATATTATTGCTCGCGAAAGAACAATAAACTAAAAATTATGCTCACAGTTATATCTTTCTTTGGTTTGTTGACATACAAGAAAAAGTATTCTAACTTTTTCATAATAATAATAAATTATCTATGTGAAAGATATTTTAAGACTCAAATGACTAACGCTGAATGAGTCTTTTTGAAAAAGAGAAAAATAGAAGGGGAGAAAAAAGCATTTGATACCTTTATTTTAACCATTTCTACATTTTTTTTATTTTTGTTCATTTCCATTTTCTTTTTATATTAGACGTGTAATTATTCTTCGGAACAATGAATCAAATTTGTTTTTTATTTAATGTAAATATATTTTATCATTCATTAAGTAATCTCCGGACTACTTAAAGGCTGATTAATAACAATAGCCATCAGATTTTCTCTTTTAAGTCTTTAGATGCTATAAATTTTCTAACATTCAGTCCAGTCTTGTTTTTCTGTTGCATTCATCCTCCATTTCAAGTCCTTATAAAAACATTAAACTTTTAAATTATTATTTTATTTCCTATATTTTATTATTATTTAAAGGCATCACTGCTGCAACTGTCCAACGTAATAATTCACTTTAAAATTCTAAGCATTTGTAATTTTAAAGCATTAAAAATAAAATGCATTAGTATAATAAATGATATATTTTTCATATTGATTTTTAAATGTTTTTGAAACTCTAATCCCTTTTACATTTATTTATTCGCAATAACAACTTCTATAAGGAAAAGATTTACATTCAAGCCTGTTTTATAGAAAATAAATAAGTCCATCAAGATACTTAGATTTTCAAGATATCCTTCGAATAGAACGAAAACATTCGCCATTGTTAAGATGGATCAAGTGTGCTTAAAGTTTTATTTGTTACTTCTATAAAAACACAACTAAATAAAATCAAAAGAATTCAGTGATATTCGCACGCAACAAAAAGCGCATTTAATATTCGGATATTTGAAATTCAGTCTTCCTAAAAGCCTCGACTTCATTTTCCATTTAGCTATTTTTCAAAGCATTCGAAATCGTCTGATTTATTTCGAATTTCAAGAAAAATATCATTAATCTTTAGCGAAAATATATAAGATGATATTTGAAAGGTAACGGTATAAGAGCTTATATGTAATTCTACTTCTTTTTAGCTTCGTTTACTTTAAGAAAAAACAAAAAGGAACGAATTATTTGTTGTATTTCATCTCTTACTGCGAAATTCTATCCTGTCTATAATCTTTTAAAAGGTTCTCGAAACACCATTATACTGGAAGTAATGTTTTATTCGATAAAAAGGAAAAATCTAATCACCCATTTCAAAAACATCGAATTCATTTTGGATTCCATAAATAACTAAATAAATCGCTTGAAGATATCATTAATGGTCTCCGTTAATAACGTGTATTTGTTAGATTACTGTAGAACACTAATGCAGCTTGTAATAAGCTATTTGTATTGATTACCTAATATAATAATTGTACTTTCTTGGAGCAAAAATTTTAAATAACAGTTTCAAATTTTATACAGAGGAAGTACAAATGAGATGAACACGATTTTAAAAAAACCTATTATCGAAACTACTGCAGATATTTTAATAAGTGGATACATGAACGTAAAGAGAAATAAAATATACCAAGTTCTGTTTTCTAATATTAATGTTGAATGTTTGATCCTCTTGTTAAACGGCATGCGTCCAATCTTTAAGGGATCTCAGGGGTGTTAACTTTTTCTGGAGAGCTGAAAATATAAACAATATTCAAATACATATAACTGTAACCACCCTTTTCTTAGACTCTTCCCTTATTAGTAACAGAAAGATTTACACGCCCTCTAGCGGGTTGAACAATCTTTAGTGATGACCAAGCTTCTGAACTGTAAGGACGTATGAGCATGCGCTCCGATCCCTTTCATTTGTAATCTAAATGTTAGTTCTCTAGTTATGTATATTAATGTTTGTTTTGTCCAATAAATGTGTTTTAATTAACTAGTAAACTTAGTTAAGAACCCATTCCCCACGTGTCCTTTATTACAATGGGTCACACCCCTTATATAACTCTTATAAATTTAAATTAAATAATTCGAATCTTTTACATATTATTTATAAAGTAATGAGGCTTCAAAAAGTGTAAAATGTTTAAAATATAATCACAATTTTAAAAATTATAAGCATATGAAAATAAGAAATTTTCTTATAAGAAATATTAATTAAGTTTTACTGCGCGCATGCTATTTTCAAAAGTAGTAGCTTTAATTACTAGCAATAAGTTGATTTATAAAGTTAAACGTATCCTTATTACACCGTAGTAAATTTAAATAAATAGAATAATAAATTATATTTTTTAAAAAATGAAAACAATTAGATTTTCAAAAAATTTTTAAAAATTTCAATATTTTTCAAATATTTTGAAATACAAAAGATAGATTATTCTTAATTTACTAGGGCTCAAAGAGTATGATACATTTTATAATTCTATAAAGTTTTATGTATCAAAGGCTACTATTTTAGAAAATAGCGTGCGCGACGCAAAAGTTACTTAATATTTATTACAAAATTATTTCTTATTTACATATGCTTATAACTTTTAAAATTATGATTATATTTCAAACATTTTGTACCTTTTAGAAACCATAATCTTTTGTAAATAACATGTAAAAGATTCGAATTATTTAACTTAAATTTAAAAGAAGTATACCTGTTTGAAAATTGTTTACATTTTCACCCTTCGAGACAAAATTAACATCCCTGAGACACCTTAATACATTTCGTTCCATACATTTTGTAGCCTCTCTCTATCAATGGTGCGTAACGCCGCAAAAATGCTTACTTGTCGTCTTCCGTAATTTGTTGTGTCAATTGCATGTAATATGGCTTGAAATTTTACTTTTTCGTAAAATATTTTGTATTGTTTTCTGGGGCATCCCAAGCTGACAGGTGGAAACTCCCGTAGATTTCTGTGAACAAAACTCTGCCTCGCCTATCCACTGATTCTTCTCAGAGTACGAAATATCATAGGACTCATCCTAGATAAAAAGCTCACTTGGTAACAACATATTATACAAACACGTGATAAATTCCGGAATGCTTTAAGAGCAATTTATCCCTTAATTGAACGGAATTCAGATATGCACATCTATAACAAGATATTTCTCTACACTGCCGTATTGCGGCCCATAATTACCTACGCTTGCCCTGTGTGGGGCTACGCAGCAAACGCTAATATAAAAAAAATTTGAAGTTGCTCAAAATTCCCTATTAAGAAATATAGTTCAAGCTAATAGATATACAAAAAATTCCGATATTTATAGATCAATTAAATTCCTTCCTCTCAAAAATTACATGAAAAAACTGTCTATTAAATTTTTTGATATAACCTACCTAATTTCATAACGTAAATGTACAAAGTCTTAATAATTACTATCCTGAACCAGATATTAAAAGACCCTAGAGAATTCTTCTGGATTCCTATAATCATCTCTAGCAATTAATTCAATCACTCACCTTGTGGTGAGTGACACTAGCTACATTTTTATTTTTTCTTCCTTTTAATAATTTCTTTAATTTGTTCAATGCTACTTCCATTTTGGAATCCTACACAAGCTAGCTTTCTAGACCCTACACCGTTGCTATGTTCCAATATATCAGGGCAGCCAATAGAGTGCCTTCTCACCGAGTATTACCAGCCAATGGTAAGCAGGACTCTCGACTAACATCAGGATTTTTCCCGCCAACTTCGGATGCCTCCGAAGCAGCTCCCCTGACCCCAGTCCTTGCCACATCCTCCCAACCAATCAGGAGAGTCACTTTCATCAAGGCCCATCACTTGGACGGCTCCTGCCTTTCTTTTTACACAAGCAACCTGTTTTCTTAATTTGATGATACCATCTCACAATGCTCTTGTTGTTGGTGCTTCTTCTATGTAACGATTTCTAAATGCATTTTGCACCGAAATAACTGAAATCCCGTGCATATTATAATACACAAGAACTTTTATTTGTTATTGTCGTCGTGTTTGGATTTCAATCACACCGATGTTGAATGTGCTCTCGATCATTGGTGGGAGAAAAAGCTTAGTATATATCTTTTTACATTCATGTATCACTTATTCTAATACATAAAGAAGTTTCGAAAATCTGATTTTTTAAAATCGAGTACACCATTTGTACTCGCTCTGTATTTGTTTTAACATTGTAAAGAACTATTAATGCTTCTTCCCTCTAACCCGGTTAGATGTGTAGGAGGAACTAATTGATCAGACGACACGATTCACTACAATTGTTTATTTGTCACAATATTCAACACAGACACAATAATAAGCCAATTAAGATAAATTTGATCAACACTTAGAAGACTGACGTGAGACCAGATAGCGTGGGGATAATATTTACGGACATTCAATTATATTCCTGCGATAACTTATATAAGCTCGTTATTAACAAGTAATAATTGGACGGAACGGATTTTCGTTAAGACCACATCATTTCTTCATCTGGCCAGTACAAAGATCTGAGGAGGCGCAGAAGGCGTTTCTGCTTCTTGGGGATAGCCAGTTTCAGTTATTATATATGTTACCGGCAAAGTATGAAATGCCGGCATTTTATAGTATGCCTAGGCATTCTATACAATGCCGGGCGTTTTTAGGCAAAGTATAAAATATGAGATTTATTACATACATTGCCTAGGCATTGTATAGAATACCTAAGTCCATTTAGGCAAAGTATGAAAAATGTCATGATTAGCATATTATATCAATGACTTACATTTCTAGAAGTACAAATGTTATTCTGACAAAATAATAAGACTTCTAATTTTACCTTTATTGTGGAAAATGATCACTTATATTTTTCGCTGTACCATTGTACACCTTCGTTTTTTCACTGCAAGGTCTCTGACCAGGGGTTGGAGAACACCGTTTTATGGTACTGACGCCTTCTTTAAGAAGTTAAATGAGTTTAGCATTTTGTATATCAGTTATCAATTTCTAGTAAGTAATTTCAGTTAAGAAAAAAACGTTTTTTATTTGGCAGCATCAACTCGAATTTTGGGCAACTAGCCGTCGAATAGTTGTTTCATGTCTGTGGACCATGGGTCGGAAACCTTTTAGCTGTTGCCTGTCAAACCAATCTACCAATATGATTCAGCGAACCATACAGTAGAGCATTTTTGAAACAATTGAAAAATTTACAAATTTGTTGAGTAATGCAAAGTGCCTCTGAGGATTGTACTGCGTGCCACTTGTGACATACGTTGCCGACCCCTGCTATAGACCATGACACCTTCACCAACACTATAGCTTGCTCCTCCATTTTCAGGCAGCACAGGAAAAAACCAATTTTTTGTTGAACATGTTTAAGTAAAATTGAGTATTTTGACATTTCCGAACAAACAGCAATGTACAACTAACAAATTCTGAGCCTGAGATACGCGTTAAATTTTTATGTCTTGCCAAATTGCAATATTCGAAACGAATCTGAGATGTATTTCATACTTTGCCGGTTTCTCATTAGGCATTCTATAGAATGTCTAGGCAATGTGTGAAATAGGAATCATTTCATACATTGCCGGCTAGATTTAGGCATTCTATAGAATGCCGGATTTCATACTTTGCCGGTAACATATAAAAAAAAAAAGAGTGGTTACAAAATAAATTAAACTTAGAGATATGTTTAACTTATAACTATGCTCTGTCAAATAAATATTATAACAAAGATATCTTATATTTTAAGGCTTCTCTAAGTATTCGTCTGTTAACAACAATACTCAAATTTTACTCTCTGAATCTCTTCCGGTGAGTTCGTATGATCTCAGCAATGTTTCTACAAACACAGACATCGAATAATTCTCAATTATACGATCTCCTAACTTTTCTCATTTGCATTCAAGACACTTCCTCTCTTCCTATTCACACCATTTCTGTTTTCACCAATGTTTATTTACATATGTATCATAGTTTTTTCTCGAGGCCGGATTTGCATATCAAATATAAAAGTATAGTAGCTCCAGAGGCTATTTAAAAAAAATGTGCGTTGAAAATCTGCTATACATAGTTAAAATTTTTCTTTTAGTTTTATTTCTCATATGACACATATGGAAATTATTGTTATTTGATTTTGATATTCGAGGAGTTTTTTTTATTTAGCCCTTGAGCGTAAAATGACGAGTATATTTCCCATGGCCCGGCGACCACATGTGGCCCACGAGATTCATTATAACTTTACAAATTACGACTATTTTGCACAATATTTTTTTAAATAAACCCCATAACTGTTTCTATTCTATCACGTTGCTTCTGTTACTAAGAACCTTATTTTTTTTTCGACAATGAAATATATCAAACACAAATCGGGCTGAAACTTAACGGACGAAAACATGCTACATCAATTACAATGCGCTAACACACGCATTCAGATCGACTTGCAAAAACTACGTGAAAGAGTCAAGAACAAATATCTCACTAATTAAATAAGTTAAACATTATTTGATCATTACATTATTATTATATTATCTGCGCTTGTATGTATAAAAATCAATAATAATACGTCGATAAATTTTTAATTTTCACTCCAAACAATGGTTGCAATGGGTCCAAATCATATATATAGGTATATATTTTTATATAGCCCCGCGGGATTGTAATATTTTTTCAAAGATGGCCTGCGAGGTCATTTGGGTTGGCCACCTCTGGTCTAGTTCATTATGTAGCATTTCATTTTATTACTTATTGATCTTTATCACGCATTGTTTAACGTTAGAACTACTAGAAAGAAGTAATTGAAAATTTTATTTACCAGTCGCAGTTAAATCCTGCAAAAAAGTGAACATCGTTTTTAGTAGAGAAAGTATTGCGATATGTAGGTCCCAAGATGGTAGAACAGAATAGTACAGATTTGAAAATCAAATTGATTGGAATGACTATGAAAAATTCACACAGATGAAATAATTGTATATTCAATTCATACTTGGTAATACTCTCTATAAGAGTACAGTAGAACCTGTTTTTGTGCGGTCTTTTTAATGCGATTTTATTTTTGTACGATCTTTTTTTATGCGATGTATATGAATTTCAACGGCTTTGGTGCCACTATAAGGTTTTTCTTCAATGTTCATATATACACTTGAAGACACTCTGTTCATTTGTTATAAATAGTCTCCTGACAGTGCACGTTCAGTTGCTTTCTCTCAACGTGCCAGCAGCTTGCGCTTGATTGAAGACGAAACTTTCATTGACAGTGACATTATTAATAATTTGATTGACTATGAAGACGGACAAGAAAAACGGGATTCTTTGTGATTGGATAAGATATATGCAGGGATTGAGCTTTCCAACAAATTAGAAAAGCATTTTCTTAAAATAGATACCAATTCCGAAAGGAGTTTGAAATTCCACAAAGGAGCTTCGATAATGCATATCTGGTTATTGTGACGTTCACAAGCAACTGACCAACCAACCCTTGTCGCAAAAACTTATGGTGCCAAAAAATAAATCAATTGAAGTTGTATCTTCAAGTGACGAAAGCAATTTTGAACTATTTCATCACAGGAAGATGCGAGCTTTGGATTACGATGAGTAGCGGTGAATTATGTATGTGCATTTTGAAAACTTCTCTGTGTATACAATGAGAAATTAAATGTTCGTAAAATGTTTCCTTGTGTAATTTAATTATTTATTTTGTTATGTATAAATTTCGTAAATTTCTGATAAATTTTGTAAATAACTGACGTATTTTCTAAGTGCGACTTTTTTATGCGGTCCCTCTCCGCAGCATAAGAAAACATTTTTATAATATGTCGACGAATTTGTTAGTTATATGTAAATATGTATGAAATTTTCGCATATTTTTTGTGCCGTTTAGTTTTATGCAGTCCCCATCTACCGCACAAAAACAGGTTTTACTGTATAATAGTTTGTAATATTCTATATAATTAAATTCGAAGTGAATATAGTAATGCTGACAACTTGGATAGGTAAAAAAAAGAAGAAAGATAGAAATAGGAAAACATTTAGTGTGATTGTGAGCAAAGTAATGGACTGGGAGGCATCAATTAATAAAGTCAACAGCTGGTGAATTGCACATCCTTCGTTTTTAGTGACACTCCAAATAGACTACAAGCCAAAAGATGGGGGACTTTTCCCAGAATACTTCCCTACAAGTTAGAAGAAAAGGTACCCTTTATAAAATTTTCCCTATGTGCTACAAGAACAGAATAAGAAATGAAACTCACTTGCAATGCAAGCTTTGCTGGATTCCGTTGCAAATCCGACAATATTTTTAAAGTACCATAATCTTGAAGACTATTAACCATAACTTATTTAAACTTCACTTAAATTTTTTTAAAGATTTAGCTATTTTTGATATTTAAACCGGAAGCAGTCGCATGCTCGATACTAAAGTTAATAGTCACGCGGGGTGACGTAGTAACCCCAATCCTTTTTTTATAGTTACTTTTATTGTACACGATAAAAATCGTAATTGAAGTGAATAATTAGATTGAGTGAAATTATGCTTGCCTACTTTTAAGATATTTTTCTAGATAATTTGTGAAAAATCCAATCAAACTGAACTAGAATGTTTCAAAAATTTGCGTGACTTTAACAAAGATACAAATCACAGCCACTTTTTGTTACTATACAGGAATTATATTTGCATGTAAAATTGTCATATTTTGTTCAAGTGATTGCAGTTATATTGTTATTCGGTGATCGAAAAATTGCATGTTGAAATTTTCTTGCTTGTGTCTTTTTGACCAGGTGCTGTTTGTCTTGTGGCACATTCATGTGGCTTCATATCTTTTTTTGACGGAGTTCTTTAGGTAGCATTTGTACTTTTGATTCAAACTTTATATGTTCATCGTTTTTCTCAAATTTACTTTCGTTTTTATCATCATTACTACCCATTACTTCAGCCAGTTCTTCCCTTGCTTCATCAATTTCTTTTTCTTTCAAAGTTTCATTTTATCCAATAGAGATCGCAGATGCTCTATTTATTTTTTACATTCTATTAATTTACATTTATAAACCATAATGAGTCGTACAAATCAAACCACTAAATAATTCACAGAGGAAAAATTTAATTTGTTCATAGAAATACTTTGGAACAAATAATGTAGTGCGGTTACTTCAGTCAGCCCTTAAGATTTTTTGTGAAAAACAATTGCCACTCCCAGAAGAGAGGGAGATGTGTGATAAAGACATTTTAGAGTCCGCATAAAGACTGTCATATAGGAGGATACTGACAAGGTCATTGCTAACAAACAATTTTTCCAGAATTAAAAATTTCATGAGCCTGGAGTGATTCAGTGCGCCGCGCAACCACTTACGGGTAAACAATGAATTATAATTATACATAAACTGATGATATAATTTAAATTAACAATATGTATTAATTATAAAAAAAGAAACAAAAGCTCTGGAAGCAAAAATTAACTACTAATTTTTTGCACAGTTTTTCATGATTAAATCTTGCCTGCAGTAATTCACATCGACTTTTGAAGACTATAAAAAGGCATATAAGAAATAATAAAATTGTTACCATTATTATAATAAACAAAAGAGTTTAAACATTTTCAGGGCTGCTATGGAAATATGTAAATATCTTATCACAGTTACTAAACAAAATGTCAGAGTATTCTTAAACTTGATAGTTTTCTCGAGGAAAAATTAATGAAATATTCATAAATATAAGCAAAATAATAGGCTGTATAAAAAGTTATCCATATTCTTAAGTTTTCTATCTTTAAAAGGAAGAAAAATTAATTTGAAAGTGGTTCTATCGAAACTAATTTCATGTATTAAATTAACACGACTTGACAATCTTAGAGTTCTTTCATATTCAATTACTTCTTTGTGAGCAAGAAACTAATAATTCTACTTCATTATCATTCTTTTTGTATTATTATTATTATTCGAAACATTTATATTTTCAAATTCAGTGTTCCAGCCGTTTATTAGTAATTTTGTTTTTTTGTGGAAACTGACAAGAACAGAAAAGTCAATTAATTCCATTCGAAAAATAACCTTTTGTTTCCAGAGGGAAAAAAACTGGCATCAGATATCAGCGATATCAAGTTTCACAGTGTTAATTTTTTTAAATAAAAATATTAATTGCATTTTGTCAGAATTTAGTAAAAGAGACAGAGTTTGAAGATTAGAATAAAGGAGTTGCTTTTCAATTGTTATCTTGTTTATGTATGTTCAGTTCCTCGAGATATTTACTTAGTAATTTAAAACTATTTCTTTTCAAACTTTTTTTTTGTTTTCGTTAAACATATTTAATGAGGCTTATCAGATCTCTCTAAATATCAATACGAAAACTTATTTTTTTTTTCATTTAAGATGTAGAATGACATTTTATTATCTTTTTGATAAATTTACTTTGAAATCGCAAATTAAGAGTTGATTTTTCATTGGAGCATGTTTCCTCATTTATCCTATTCTCTTCTGTGTATCAGATACTTTTATATTTTTACACTCAATTTTCCTTTCTACAATTTCCTTTTCCTTCTTCTGTTATTGTTTTTTCGTGCCCTACCCAAAAAAACAGGGTTTTTTTTATTATTTGCAAGGTAAAATGTGCAAAGGCTTCAATAAGGTTTATGTGGTTGCGAAAGCTTAGTGGCCATGGAGTAACGGGTTTATCTTCGAGCCTCCTACTAATCCTCTTGGGGAAAAATATTTCTTTTAAACATTTTTCTATTGAAAACTTCCTCCTGAAGAAGAAGACACGGTTTATGTAAATGAAGGAGATGATATTTAAGCATTAACTTTTAGTGTTTAAGGGTTAGGAGTTGGCACATGTATTGATTAGCGGAAAGTAGCAGTGAGCTAGTCGAGAGTTCCTCGACGATTAATTGTTGAATAATTAAAGATTGTTAATTGTGGAGAATTAGTGAATAAGTTGAATTGTATTAATATCGACTAGAAGTCGAATAGCTGAGAACGGAATTACAATAATTCAGAACCAGTAGTGCACATAAAAAGTTTCAAGGGTCGAAAGTCCCCCAACTCGTATCATACCTCAAGTCAACACTAATTGATTCTTCTGATTTTGTCAACAAAAAACAGTAACAAATAAATTATTCAAATCAAAAACCTTCGTAATCTTGATTATCAAAAATAAGATAGTGAGGCACTTATTAATGTGGCAATATTAATCACAAGCATCTACAATCTTCTCTATTCCTCTAAAGAATCTATCTCGCTGACTATTCATGTGCCATTCAGTACAGTCCTTCACTTGTATTAAAGATTTTTAATAAACGAGACGCGTTTATTTGTGTTTGGGGATTAGAAGAAAGATTAGCTGTAATCAGAACAAATTCTAATTTCTTGTTCCCTCACTTACATTAACAACCCAGGGCAGGAAATGCACATCACTACTAAGTATAGGAGCAATTACACGGCCAAAAGAATACTTAATATTTGAGTATAATTTAATTCACTTACTCTTGGATCAATTTAGCCGTCTACGGTCTAATTCACCGTAATTCCATTATTAATAGTGTGACCTCCGGTCGTTATCATTAATCTCTATTTTATTGACTAAATCGTCAATTAGCAATCTTTGATCATTCAGAAATTACTCGTCAACTAGCTTTCACCTGCTCTCCACTAACTTCAACTGACTTCGCGTACCTAAAACTCAATGCTTAAATAGAACCCTTAATTTGAATAAATCGAATTTCCTTCGAGAGAAAGATCTCAATAGAATCAGTTAAAAAGAAATAAATTTACCCCAAGAGGATTAGTGACAGGTTCACGGATAGACCTGATATAGAGTTATTCTAGCTCAAAATGTCAATTTGGCTGGATGGAAGAAAGCCTGGGTCAGAGTGGATAGACCTCGTGGATAGTATTGTGTTGCAAACGTTTTTCTCGTACCATTGAAAATAAATTGTCTTACCCAGAATAAATCGAATATTTACAATGCAAATTAATACGTCAGGAACACATTTAAAGATATAATATAACTTCTAAACTAAGTGAACAAAAGGAATTTGAAAAAAAAAATCAGCATAAAAGAAAAGAGAGAAAGTAGTTTTAAAAGGGAAACTATTCATAAATTTTCAGATTTTTCTTAAAGTGTGCATTCCTTGAAAAATTCAGTTTTAAACTTTCTTTTTAATTTTACTTCTTGTTCGTGGTTTTTTCCCGAAGGTGTTTTTCAAGTTTTCAACGCCACCACTTATCTTCAAATTTCCTTGGGAAAAATACGATCAATAGCATTCTTTCTTTAAACTTTGTAAAAGAAAATTGAAAAATGTGTGTAAACATCTTCACCATAAAAATTTCATAGAAGGAATCCGTTGTTTTTGTAATGTTTGAGGTAAAGAATTTTTTCAAAAGGTAGAAAAGAGCGGGTTTTTTTCAAAAGAAAGGTTCTTTGAAAATATTTGTCGGAATTTCAAACATTTTATCTGCGTGAAAGCGCGAAGAATGCAATCGAGATATTTACACGAATGAATGCACGTAAAAATGAAAGATATGCCATTTAAGTTATTTTCAATTTTTTCTGTCTTTAATAATTTAGATGCAACAGAATAAGTAATCATGGGGAAAGAAACTAAAAAAATATTGTCATATTCTAGAACAATTCATGCATTCAGTCACCTCATTATTAAACTATAAAGAAGTTGTTTTTTTTTCATCCATTCCACAAAAAGGGGCATGCAGTCATCTTTTTTGTGTCCGCGGTATCCGAGTGGTTAAGATTACGGATTCGTAGCCGGCATATCATGAGTTCGAATCTATTACAGTAGAGTCCCGAAAACTCGGCCTAATGCATATCGAAGGATGGCCAAGTTTGTAAAAATGCCGGGTTATTGAAAATGGAATTTTTTTTAAAAAAATAAGTACAGATATTTCTCCTCAGAAAATATTGTACTGCACTTGTATGTATTGTTCGCTTGAGAATGCAACACAGAAAATAAACTGCGAACTTAACTGCCCTTAAGAGCTCTAAGGACTCTTAAATTGAAAATTTTTCAATTTTTTGGAAAAAAAAATATATGTTAAACCTACAACATTTCTGACCCTTTTGATACCCAAGTTTTGTTGATACTGTAAAAACTTCCGAAGTTATTGAGAAATAACTAGTGAAAAAACTTAAACAAAAACTCTATCTCTTTCTCATCTTTAACTTCATTTTTCTCAAAACAACAAATTTTAGCTTGTGCGCAGGATTTCTCAGAAATTATTATGATATCAATTTGAAATTTCATACACTTGTTCAAAATAAGGCTCTTCATAACATACAACTATTTTTTTAAAAATTTAATACAATCTTTTTATTTGAATTTTAATTAATTTTTTCTTAAAATTTTAAAAGTTTCGTTATAATTGTATTTAAAAAATATTCTTTTTCCTCTAAATTTCTTAAAAGTTAGTATAACTTCGAAAGTGAACATATTTATTTATACCAAGTAAAATTAGTTTTGAAAATTTTGATCAATTTTGTACTTCAGTATCCTGCGCGGTGTAAAATACTGATTTTCATATTTTTGAAAAATTGTCCAATTTATATTTCTTTATAACTTTTTAAGTTTTTCTCAAATTCTGTGAAAATTTGAGAAATAATTTAAATACATATGATTATCATGTGGTAAAAATTTGAAATTATTGTTTTGTTTTATTGCTAAGTTACATTGGTTTGAAGAAGGATGTTTTTTCGAGTGCACGGATATATGTTAAGGGTCCTGAGATGACTTAAATAAAGAAATGTACGTACTTTATGAAGGCATAGAGCATTTACTACATAAAAAATGAAATTAAATGAATACATACGTAACATACAGAAATTTTCCTGATGAGGCACACCTCAAAAAATACTTTATAAAGACATAAAGCTGTCTATAATGAAAATTAAGTAGCCAAATTTGCAAAAACCGGTTACTTTTTTTTAAAAAGAAGTTCTTTATGTCCTGTTATCTTCCGTACTGCACTAAACATTTTGCTGCTTCATTACGAAGACAACAAAGGAACAGTAAGTCCGTTACCGACACGCCTTACTTTTCAAAATACTGGAGGGTGGTTTCAATAGGCTTTAGTCCCCCACTATTTGATATTTTAGGAGTTTGTATGGTGCCTTTAACGTTAAAGACTTTATCATTTTCCAGCATTTTTTCATTAACTGCGACGAGCAATAATTTCTGCATCAGACTTTCTATATGCAATGGTGTGGCCGAGCTATCCGGACTGTCGAGTTATCGAGAGCCGAGTTTTTTGGAATCTACTGTACCACTGAAGGGATCTGTGTACGTTAAATCTGCCAGGGCTCAAAGTCCTTATTGACTGGGTGAGGAAGCTCAGAGGGTGGGTGTCAGCTACGGTCAAGTGCTCATCACTTGACCAAGGTAAAAATTATGAGGTCAATCGCAGTAGCCCACACGTTGCCTTATAGTGTGATGTTAGTACATTCTCTCTCGCAATATTCTTTGCAGAAATGTCGTCTGCGTATGAAATAATTTAATGGACTAAATTAATGTGACGTCATAGTCACATGATAACTGGATAATCACGTGTTTAAAGTCAATCAGTTCATTACTTCATGAGACGTTATTGACATATGGTAAATGCAATCTCGTGCTTCCACCCAATGGACTAAATTCATGTAACGTCATAATCACATGATAATTTTAAACCACGTGTTTTCAGCCAATCAAGTTAAAAAACAAAAGTGACGTCATAGTCACGATAAATGCAATTATCTATTTTCAGCAAATCAGTTCATGCACTTCGTTGTTGCCAAATTACCCTTTTTACAGAAACTTTTTTTTTTAAATTAATATTTGTCACTTTATTTAAAAGTACATGTATAAAACAATACTTTTTTTTCTTTAATTTTAAAATCTTTTTTGCAGAAATTTTTTTTTATAACTCTTGAGCATCTTTACCCAACTATGAAATTTGGAATTTTACCTAAGTCTTACAAATAGAATAAAAAGTACGAGCTAGTTTATTGTCCGTTTTGAATTCAATGTAGAACACGTGTTTATATTATCATGTGACCGTCATGAATTTAGTCCATTGTATATTTTACGCAGTTTGTGTCATGCAGTTCTTGAAATATCTAATTGAATATGTATAACTTATTCTGCTTCTTACAATTTTAAAATTACTTGATTAAGTTGTAAATTTGTAATTGAAAATTGAGGAGCAGTTTACATTAATCCTGCTATCGTATTTGAATAAATATTATTAAAATTATCGTAAAGCTAATATGGTAGACGATATTTAAGTATTTGTTAAAGCTATTATATGAATGTTACTGTGTTCTATTTGACAACCGCAATTTTTCAATCAATTTTGAAACGAAATTAGATTAATTATATTAAAATCTTTAATAGTATCGCCTTAAAAAATAAATTAAACACTAAGCAGCTGCGGTCTACTCAGAAACATTGATAATTCTGAAAATGTTCAGAAACTTTTCGCTGCTCTTTCTCCTATTTACATAAAAGAACTTATTAACAACATATCTTATTTTTTTCTTTCTGTAGTTGCTTGTCGTCTTTTAATGGTAATTTTTCCTTCGCTAATTGTAGATCTTAAAATTACTTATGGTGAAACGCTTGCTAAGTTAAATATTTGGTACATATAGATTTCCTATCATGTATCTACCATGAAATTTTCACAATCTCGAATATTGTTTGCGAGTACTTAAAACATTTATAATCATTACAGTTACATTAAAGGTATTTAATTTTTAGCCTTACCAATAAACAAATAGCTCAATAAATATTTTGTGCAATCATGCAACATATATCTTTTTATTTAATCGACAATTACCCTCCTTATTCTGACGACTCCTTTAGTCGATTTATGGAAACGTGTTACATATCTGCAAACCTCTATTTCTCCTACTGAGGAACTTTCTTATCTCCTTACTTTTGTTTACTCTTACCTTCGATGTTGTGTTGACGGTTTTCTGTCTACACGCGATATTTCGAGCAACACTGCGCGTTGTCACTTTCTGCACGATATGTGTCGTTTCTTTCCTCCAGATGGTTGCGAGAATGCCGCAGTTATGGATTAATCGTATGATTGATGTAAATGAATTAAACTTAGAACAAACTCAATGTCGTATTTGAATCCTGGAGAACTTCCATCATAATTCAGTGAACTCTTTTTTTTTTCTAATCAAGATTAGAAGAAATCGAGTATATAACGAACTAATCGAAAATATACACTGGTGTCCAAAAGTTAAGCATAATTGATAATTATGTGAATAAAGACGGAACTGTAAATCAGAATGGCGGGAAACGTGATATGCGAGTGTAAAATGGTTATAAAATAAGGAAGCAAATCAAAAGAATGTTAATAATTAATTTTATTATCCAAAGTAGCAGTTTGAAAGAAAACTGAGCATAGCAAGGATTCACACTTTAAAGAAAAAATGAAAGAAACATTAAATAAAATACTTATGCTGCAGTTTAATAAGACGTGTGGTCACCTCTGACAGCCAGGCACGCTGCACAGCGATTTACTATACTTGCTATGATATAATGAATAAGTTGTGGGCTCAAATGGTTCCAAGCTTCTTGAAGAGCTCTCTTCAGTTCTGTAACGGAGCTTGGTGGGTGCGAAAGGGCTGCAATTTGTCTCCCGAGCATATCCCATACATGCTCGATAGGATTTAAATCAGGGGAGTTCGCAGGCCACGACATGCGCTGGATGTTTTCCGTTTCAAGGAAGTCATCAATCAGCACCGCTCGGTGACATGGCGCATTATCATCCATGAATATGAAGTCAGGACCGACAGCACCTCGAAACAAGCGAACATAAGGCTCAAGAACTTCGTCTCTGTATCTTTGAGCAGTCACAGACCCCGTGTCAAAGAAATGGAGGTCTGTGCGGCCGTCCATCATGATGCCTGCCCATACCATTACTCCCCTTGATGGAAAATGATGTCTTTCCGCTATGTTTCTTGGTTCCAAACGTGTTCCACGTTCTCTCCATATCGTTACCCGCCGAGAATCACTACTCAGACTAAACCGGGAATCGTCACTGAACATCACATTGGTCCACACTCCAATATTGATGCTTCAAACTCCAATTCAAACGAGCGCGTTTATGCGCAGACGTGAGGGGAATGCAAACTGCTGGTCTTCTGACATACAAGCCAGCATGATTGGTCTCCTGTAAATAGTTTGTCTCAAAATTCGTATTCCTGTGGCGACTGTGAGCGCCGAACCCAGTCCCTATAACGTCACGCACTTATTACCAGATATCGGTCTTGGCGAGGGGTTGTGATTCTTGGTCGACCTGATACTAGTTGTCGGGTAACATCTCCCGTTCTTTGAGACCTCTGCCACAGTCTTGAGATCACAGACTGGTCCACATTCAGAATTCGAGACACTTCGGTTTGTGATCGTGAGGATTCCAGCATTCCAACGATTCTTCCTTTCGTAAACATGTCCAATTGGCATCTTTGTACCATCATTCATCTTATTTGATGGTTAACAACGTTCCTTCGCACAGCAGTTGCACGAAACTTGTCTGAACTGCCTATGCTGCGTGAATCGGTTTCTCCGCGTTCTGACATGCGCCGGTGTTTCGCGCAGGGCGTAGTCGACTGAAAAATTTTGCATAAACCAATGTTTCTTCTTCACCCAATTAATATCCGCAAGATATTTGGAATAATTTTACGAATATTTACTCCATGTTTTTCGAAATTTACGATTTATGCTTAACTTTTGAACACCAGTGTATGATCTGTATTGAAAAACAGCTACATATTCACTCTTCAGTTCATTGTCATTTAGATAAGGATTGCGTAAATATTCGGTTAAATTTAATTTTAGTTCTAATATTTAACTGGTTTTTACCCACACACGTGCTTTGCTAGGTATTTTATGATCATAAATACTTGTGAAGAATTATATATTGTTGCGGAAATCGGATTCGTCAATTTTATGCTAACATTCCCGAGGAACGTAACTGTGGTGTCAGCTATTTTTTTTTTCCTTTCGAAGTTTAAATAGTAATTAATCCATTACGAAAATGTCTTTTCAGATTTTTGAATGCTTTATTTATAACAGAATTTGAGCAACCATCCTTCAAAAGCTTTAAAATTTCATTTCGGGTTTGAGGATCTAATTTCGTAACCGTAATTTACTCTCAATGATAAAAATAGTTGGATTGGTAAATTTAAGTTGTGACTACCAAAAATTCGTCGTTTGGTGGAAAATTTTGGAAATTACTTTTATGCTTTTATTTTATAGCCCATATATTTAAGATTTCAAAAACACTCTATTTTTATTTTTACGATATTTAAAAGCAAAGTTATAGCATAATTAGTAAACCGGAAATGGAGTTTACAAAACCGGAAGTAGATCCCTACTCAAAATATTTTTAAGATATTGAATTGAAATTTTCAGATAATGTTTTATTTAGTAATATCTGTGTTGTGAATCAAAATCAAATCTATCTGTGTATATATTTATGTACTTTATTGCTTTTTTGTGGGAAAAAATCATTAATTTTTAAAAAAATCGTATTTTGGATAAAATTTGGCATATTTAAAAAACTTTCAAAAGTATTACAAATATTTTAATTCCAAACATATGTAAAGATGTTTTCCCGAACTGTATAAATATTATTTGAATGCATTTATTAAAATTTTGTGTAACAGCAATTTTTTATCAACATTTCACTAAAAACGACAACTGTTATAGTCTTTAAAACTCTCTAGAAAACATCAAGAGGTTAAAAAAAAGTCCAAATTAGTTAAACATAAAGCGAAAGAGATTATGACCCATAAATATGGTAAGTTAAAAAAATGTACAAATCGTAAAAAAATTTTTATACTGTATTAAAATCTTTAAATGCATTTTCTGGGAACTATGTTTTTCAATTTTTTGCTTCACGGTAAAGTTCACTACAGGATTTCTTTTAAAGATATTGAATTGAAAGTTACAGAAAGTATTTTATTTAGTTTAATCTCAAGTATAGATTATAATCTAACCTCTGTGTATTTATTTATGTATTTTATTGCACTTTTTGTGAGAATATAACATCAGTTTTTTTTTGTAAAAAATTGAGTTATTGCATAAAAAATGACATATTTCAAAAACTTTTCAAAAGTATCACAAATTTTATAGCTCTAAGTACAGATAATGATATGATTTATGTACTGTATAAATATTATTCGATTACATTAATTAAAACTTTCAATACAAGCCTTACGTAACTGCAATTTTTCATAAAATTTCATTCAAAATACCCAATATATATTCTTAATTATTTTTAATTTTGGAGAAATTGTAGTTGAATTCCTAGCTTTATGCCTCATTTCAAATAAAGAAGTGTTTATTTAGCTGAAAATTTATATATTTCAAAAAATGGGCTCCGAAGGTAGTCACATACCTTAAACGCTTCATTTTTAAAACATAACTGCTAGTAAAGCTGTAAAAATTTACCATATATAGTTATATACTTTTAAAATTGGTCACACTAATTTTGAATTAAGCTGTACAAGCTTGAGTATAGCGTGCAAGAATGTTGCCATGGCAAACCTTCGTTACATGGCATTGATGTATGCCACGTAACCAAGGTTTCACACACAGAACACTTTTAAAGCATGTAAATGAAACTTGAATTGCTTTTGTATGCTTTCAATTGTTCTTTTTTGCTTGTTTTAGTCTTAGTGTTTTTACAACAACACTTCGAAATTCAGGAAAGAATTATGAATAAACCTATATTTATTTTTTAAAGAAAAAAGAAAGATCATACCATATCATAGTATTCAGAGCTTCCGTAAAAAGGTTTTGGGCCCACAAAGCCTGTAAAAGTATTCCATAAAGACATAAATAAGTAAAAAAGTGTAACACAATTTTAAGGTTACGAAATTTTTTATCATAATACAGTCTACTTCCATGGACACGAAATGTATTAAATTTATAATGAATGCATTCAATATAAGTAATGACTTTATCCAGCAAAAAAATGCTTAAAAAGTTAAAAATTCTTTTGAAAAACATATATGTATTTTTAAACTGAAAGTTGCCCTCTCTCAGTCTCACATTTCAGGTTTTTTGAATTTATAAACGAGTATATTTCTCACAATATTTCTTTTTTTCAAAATAATACATGTTAAAGTTAGAAGAATTGAAAAATATTCTTTTTTATACCTAGAGGAATAAGTATTATTTTTGGAGAAATTTATTCTACGGTTGGTTATTAATTAGGTCTATATGTGCCTAGTTCTTTTACCTTTTCCGGTATTTTAATTAAATTTGATTTTTAAGAATCATATCTTAATTTCATTGATGAAGAAGAAAATATAAATAAATTATTGCTTCAAAAATAAAATATGATTGACGATCAAGTTATACATATGAATACAATTTTAAAAGATTATATCTTACTTAATAGCAAGATTTTAAGATGATATATTTTTATTTTCTTATTAAAGATTAAATCATTAGCTGATAAATAAATCAATAATTGAAAAATTATGAGGTTTGTAACGTAATTATTTATTTTACTTTCGTAAAGCAAAGTTATATTCGTATTCTTAAAATTATATTGCTCGTCCTTTATTTGGGTTCAGTTATTTTTAAAGTAATATTTCAATGTAAGATATTTTGTAAAAATCCATTTGAGCATCGTAAATTTAATTAGTTCTGAAATATATAAATAAAAATATCGTCTATACTTCAGATAATTTAATTGTATACATAAATATTTGAAAATATGTATCGTGCAATTCAGTTTATTTTACTTCTTATAGATTTAGAATTAGTTTTCAGCTTAGAATTAAAAAATGAATTTTCAATAAAGTTTAGTTCCTCAATCAGATTTGGTTTTTTATTAAGATTTATTAAGACCGATACGAAGGATTGATGGTTTCTAAAGTATTTATTTAAGATATTCCTTTAATTTAAGAAGTGTGTGAAGTGACTTCTATTTGGCGTGAATTAGAATGATTAATAATTATGATTTTTTTTCGAATTCTGATTCCAATGAAATAATATTATTTCATTAAGTGCTTAGGTGCCTGAATACTCATGGAGGATTTTCTTAAAAAATAGCATATTAAAAAAAAATAATTGTTTTTTAGGGATCAATACCAATAAATACTAATATTTAACTAACAATATTTAAAAAAATTATCCAAATTTTACAGAAATCACAATTATAAGGGAAATGTTAGCAATTATTTTGAAAAACTTAAAAGCAATTAGAAAAAAAATAATAAACTTACATCAGTAAAATTATTATTAAAACAAATAAGATGCATTTATTTAGAGAATATACTAAAATTTTAATGTTTTTTTTTAATTTAAAGTTTTTAGAGATGATGGAGTAAATATTATGAGAAATGTGAAGTTCTTTACGAGACCATTATTTAAATAACAGGCCATAACTCCAAAAGTATTTATGCAATAAGAAATGTTTTAGTACATTCTCCAGAAAATTATATCAATATCATGTTGAAAAAATTTTATAGAAATACATTCATACTATTTTGAGTTATCAGATAGGTTTTGAGTAATTCAAATGTTTACTTCTGGTAGATTGAAAGACCCGTTTCCGATTTTTTTTCAATTTTATAAAATTAATTATAACGTGGCCTCTAGGTAAACTGTTGCGTTGATCGGGGTTCGAGGATTTTATGCAAATCAGTCACAAAGAACAAAACAGTTCTTTAATAGGGTTGGGAATGTATTTCCGAAAATCCAATCCTTGAAATACAGGATTCACAGCAGCAGTATTCGCCGAAGAAATCTCAGAAGGTCTTCACACCTTCAACAGCACTCGACACAATTATCAGTGTCTAAAATGCATGTAAGTAAAAGATTATTCGCTAGCATAGCTGAGCTAATCAGTAATAACGGTCAAGGCAAGTCTACTTATCGCTAGTCAAAACAATACTAACTCATTGCTAGTCAAAACAATACTAACTCATTGCTAGTCAAAACAATACTAACTAATCACTGGGAAAAACCAGACTGACTAATCGCTGGTCAAAAGGAAACTGACTCAGCTCGGCGATCGTCTCCCTATTTATATTCTCTCGTGGATCTTTCGTGAAAGATCCGCTTGAATCATAGATCGTGAAATTAGTAAATTTCTCCACTAATTTCTAGAAGACTTCATAGGGTCCCGAACTCGCCAAAAATGGTTGCCAATTCATCAAAATGATTGCCAAGTGTCACCAAAAGGATCACCAAAGTGTCCCCAAATGATCGCCAACCTGGCTCTATTGCCAAGATTTCGCCAAGTTCCCATTGAATCGCCATTATAACGTAAGAAACGGCATTGCTTGAGAATATTACAATTTTGACAAAATATATATATATATATATATATAACATAGAGTAATATATAAATGCTTACACATCCAAATGCAAATTATTTACACTAATTTACACAAATTTCGTAACAGTATGTTTTGTAAAGCCAAAAGATGGCTCTATTCAATAAAATGAAAAAACAAAAAAATATGGGCTTTGACCGAATTGGGTCATTTTAACGTGTTTGTACACCTTCATGAAACTTTAGAGTAATACGTATTCTAACTAATGAACTAGGACAAAAATTTTAATTTAAAAACATTCAGTAAAAATATGACACATTACAACGTTAAATGAATTAAATTCTATCGAAAGAACAATTCAACTAAAAAAATTACCTCTTTTAATTTAAATTGTTCTTTTAGCATTCATATACATTTATTTCTTCCATTACACTCGCCAAAATTTTATTTATTTCCACAACAGCTATTCTAATTCTTCACAAATTTCGCGATACACCAAGCGTGTATTTTGAGACACAAACTTAAACGCGCGAAATCGTGCAGTGTCTCGGTTACCGTAACAAACCGGAGATGAATCCAGAATAACTTTAAACTAACATCAGAGTTTATTTCTGTGAGATATTTCTACCCTAAAATTTCAAGTAAGAGTTTTCTTTGCATGATGAAAATGATGTGAAGGCTTGAGACACTGATAAATTAGATTTCGTACATTTCATGTGTGAACTCCGACGCTTTCATTTTAAGCCGTGTCCTAAGACATATCTTTACTTACAATTTACTTTCAAGTGCGATTTAACAATTTAATTAAAATTTCCAGTAGAGGTGCAAGAGCGTGTTAAAAATGAATAGTAGTTTCCTTCTGAATTTGAAAATATGTTTGAAATGCATTACACTCTATTTTTTCCTCTCTAAGGAAGACTGGTAAGATTTACACTAAAATCTTTGTTTTAAGAGCATCCGTAAGGTAAAAACCTTCGGAAAATTAATTTTGATATTTTTAAAATATCCAAACCAGGACTTTTCCAATAATATAACATACTTACCAATTACCATTTTATGAATTAGAAGTAGGTTAAAATGGTTTTTAAAAATAATCAGCTGATATGCCACGCCCACTTTGACAAATAAAAATGTAAGCATAGACCTTTTAAATCTAGGAAGCTCTTCCAAAACCATTATCGGTTTTATTTATTCATACGCGATCAACTGTAGAATAACTGTAAGTGTATCTGTTAGGGTTGTTTATTGTTAACCTATTTTGGAGCGCTCTATTCATTTATCACTTAAGCGTTTTTGAGATTTCAATATTTAAAATTTCTAAAATTCTAAAATGTTTGAAATTTTGAATTCTTTGTTTCTTAATGGTTTTCCGCATCTTTTGGTTGCCCCATGTATATGTATACTGTAAAACAGTTATTGTGCTCAAAATACCCCAAAAAGCCAACAATTAATTTTTTTTTTAATTTTAGAGTTTTAAAGTGATTTGAAAATGCTACACCCCGAACAATAATTGACATGCATACATGGAATTTTATTTACAAGTTCGTTGAACTATGTAGAAAAAAAGTTGTTAAGGGTTTTGTGATAATATGATTGTGTGCATGTGTGTGATATTTTTACAATATTTTTCCTTTTTTTTAGAACACTTATTGAAAGTTCCTTAAATTTATAAATTCTAAATTCAACTATATTTTTTTTAAAACAATAAACCTTGCTTGATTTAAAACGGCATACCAACTTTAGTTACATGTGGTTATAGCAATAGTTAGAAAAAATATGGAAGCATTTGGCACAAAAGAAAAAATCACCTTAGTATTTGAGAAATGAAGAAACACTCATAATTTTTTTTCTTTCTTAGATAAATCAGTTTCAAGTTTTTGTTTGCCTTTGGGATGTAAATAAAAATGAACATAAAAGTTATTAAACAGCTTTGGAGTTTTATTTAATTTAGAGTTTTCAAGTTTTGGGAGATTATAGAAAAATATTTTTGAAAAAAAATTTAGGCTAAAAAATTGCGTTTGATTTTTGACCGATTTTTGTCAATTGAATCGTACTGTGTACTTTAAATATTTTTAATTTATTCTATTCCATGTATTTAAGAAAACTAAGGATGTGTTTTTCGTTATTAAAGCGTGTGTATTCTCAAGTTCAATTTCAAAAATTCCATTTTTTTTTAAATTCAAAAATAATAGAGCATTATTGGTTATATCCAATTTTAAAAGCAATTAATCGAACTTTTTAATTAAATTTTAGAAATATTATTCGTCATTCTACTAAAGTTATAAGCAAATAATCACCCAATTTCGTTTTTCTTAAATTTTTCACCGTTACATTTAGAAATAAATTCATGAATTTAAAATATCTTCATTCTCAATCAGCTCTGATTGAAATCTCTCCACCTGCAAGAGTTCTCAACTTCATTCCATATTCACAAAGAGGTTTAGTCCTTTCGTGTTCATGAAATAATCATTTCGAACGCATGCATTTCATCAATTAACACAATTGGCTTTCGTCTGCAATCGTCACCGAAATTGTTGAAGTCGCCGCCATCTTGTTTCAAACTGTCTGTTGCCTTCATAATAAAAAAAAGTTGCTATATTTACAGAAATTATTGATTTAGGTTGAGAGTTTAATTGTAACGGGTTGAGAAATGGTGTTATTTTTTGATGAATTCATACTTATTTCAGCTGAATTTATGATAAGGACCATGGGTTAAGCCTTTAAAACAATCGTCGAATAATTTGGCTTTAAGCTGAACAAACTTGTAAGCAGACACGCTTATAAATGAATTTCCAAATAAACACGAAATAATCGTAACTAAAAATTCATGAAATAATTCTTTTATTTACATAAGAATTATTACAATGGGGATTATTATTTACCAAAAGTAAGATTATTAGTTTTTTCTATTCTACAATTTAATTATTTAGAACAGACCTTAAATGTAATGCAATATTCCTAACCAAACGTAATTTATTTTGTTGCCATTCTGTAAATACGAACTTAGACATAAACAATGTTCAATATGTTATTAATTTTCTATAAATTTCGTCTGCATATGAACAAATAATTAAGTACTGGAAACGTTTTCAATAAATATCGTCTGCATTATAAAATAGAATAAATATTGAAATATCAATCTACTTTCAATGATTTGTTTATACTGGTAAGAATATCGAACTAATTCGTAGTAGAATATTAATTTGTTATGCATATTATATTGATTAATTTTCTTACGTATTATTGTTCTTTCTTTTGCGTGTCAACGAATATCAACATAGCTTAAATATGCTATCTGATACGTGAATTAATTTAAACATTCCTAAAAGATATTTTAAAGCCGAGTCTATGAAATTTGGATCTAAATTTGTCAAAAGAGAGTATGTTTATAAATTATAGAGGCAACTTATAATATATTAAAAACTCTGCTTTCCCAAGGTAAAATTTAAATATTTAGAACACACACGACGCTATCAATTTATATGTTAGCGTAGTTATGCTGATTTAAGCCTGATAAAATTTCTAATAAAAATTTCAATGCACTTTTCAAATCCCTCTTCTTGTAATTTATTTCAGAAATTGTACTATTTAATCATTCTAAATTGAATTTCATACAAAACAATCAATGTTTTATTCTAAAGTATTGTGAAAGCCCAGAAGAATTAAATAAAAATCTGAAAATACATTGGAATTGAAATATTGTTGTCTTACAAATTTTGAATCTTCAGGCCATAAACTGCATAAGAGGGAAAAAGCACACCAATTAATTAGAATTAATTATGTTATTTCATTTTAGTATGAATTAATTTTGAAAATATTTGGAATGGAATAAACTTATCACGATATGTTTCTTTCTAGCCATTCTAAATTAATGGAAATTAATTATACGGTTTTTAAGCTGTTGAGGAAAAGAATGTCTTGAGAACCATAATTAGTTTTAATTAAATAGATATTTAAGTAAACATATATTTATTTCTATTACAGCAATCGAGGATTAACTTTTGGAAATGGCTTACTAAAAATTAATCATTTTATAGCAAAAGAGTGTACAATAATAAACAAATGCTTTGTTGAAGTATCGAAAATAATTATTCATTTTGGAAAATTATAATGAAATCTTTATAGAAATTAAATGTTATTTTTGTAATGTATACACTAGTACAAATAAACAAAAGTACATCACTGTAAAATTTATTTTGGGGATTATTTTTTTCTTCCAAGAAATTAAAATGTTTCCAAAATATAAGCTTTGTGGCATACACGCTACATCAGGTAACACAGTTTGCTTTTCACAGACTATTTCAGTATATTAATAAATAAACATTTTCAATCGTTATTGATGATTCAGTAGCTCTATCTTATTTTTCAAGAAAATGATATTGAAACACTAGCCATGTATATTATTTTTCCTGCAGCTAGACTCTCCTTGACGGAAAATTGAATTTACAGGCGAATTTCTCTTAAAAACTTGAACTTGAAAAATAAGAATGTGGCAGCAACGGAAAAAGTTACCAGGATTACCAAATTATCAAAAAATAGGGTATCGCCAAGGAATCCTCAAGAAAGCTCTAGAAACTTCCTTAAGGCTATGTAAGAAATAAGAGAGAGAAAGAGACTATCTGTTTGAGTTTCTGCTGGTGGAACTGTTTAGAGAGCCGTTTCTGTAATGTTATAAAACTTGATTATAACGAGATTTTTTTTTTTTTGCGCTATAGTAAATAATCTGTTATAATATTTCTTTGTGTATGTATGTTGACTTGTCTTTGTGTAGTCATTTGCTCGTCTCCGTCCATTTTAATGAATCTTTTGTTATTCTACTAATTTGAGCGTCGTGGCTGCTTTTCTCCCACGTAAATTTGCAACAATATCTAAATATGTAAATCTTTGCCCTTATAATTGGACTGATATATGGAAAAAAGTGGAATGAATATTTTTTATTTAGTCTGAATAAATGTTGCTTTTGCTCTTCATATATAAATATTATTTGAAAGAGATTCTTATGTTGATTTTTTTAAATTTATTCTCAGTGTAGACCTACATGTGAACTTTTGCCGATGAACCACTTACTTCTGAAGCCTGATTAATCGACGAGAAAGTTATCTGGGATTGTGCTTTATTTAATTGATTTTCACGTCGTGTCCTTATTTCTATTCAACATCCTGTAAGTAAACAATTTTATTATTTTTCCCTTTATTTGGTAGAATCAGTACTCGATTTGTAGATCGACAATGAAAATCGTGGGCATCAGCGTGTAGTTATTATAAACTTATAATCAAACGCACGCGCGCGCCCTTTTAGTCGAATCTTCTCATACATTTTTTGAAGTGTTAGTATTTTTTTATATTAAGATTCCTTGGTGTTTTGTAAACCATTTTAATTTTGCCTGATCTATGCAATTTTATCCGCAAAACTCTTAATATATGAAAGTGACTAGTAACTTTGCTTGAAAATATTACAATCCATATTGTCATTATAATGAATAAATATCTCAAGCCTGCTGGAATATAAATAGAACACAATTTAAACAATCCTTAACAGTAGAAATTCTAAAATATATTTTATTACAGCTTATGTAAAAAAGTTATTTTCATAAGGGACCAAGGGGAGCATCTTAAGATACCGTGGCTTATTTCCGAATGTACTACAAATAAAACAAGGTACGTAAAAAAATATTCTCTGAGTGTTTTGACTATAAACGTTCTGCACAATCACCTAAATACCGTATAAACATTAGTACCTGAAAATGTATGCATAAATTTTGATAAGTGTACACTCATATCGGCCATAGTTCACGTCGTGCGTTGGTCACGTGCTGTCGTTGGCTATCCAAAATGTTGGTGACACGCGTTTTGGATATTCTTATTCTTCATCCATCGATTATGGGGTAGAAACAATGGCAAGTTCTGAGAGAGAGCGCACACCCTTGCCTGCTGAATGATTTCCGATTCAACTATAGAAGCATAGTATCACGCTACGATGTGCACTCTGTTGTCTTCCACTTAGCAGAATCAACGAAGAGTATTTGTAACAAATATTGCTGCAAAGTAACTTAGAATATATAGAATAACTTCGGGTATTGAACTGTATATTTCAATTAATTGTTATTTTATTTAAGGTATCCGACTACCCTAAAATTGTGAATTTTCCCAAAAATTGACATTTTTTTTAAGATTTTATTTTATAGGCCATCTTACTAGCTTTATAAAAAAAAGTTTATTATTTTCAGTTCACTAGAACAAAAACTACAAGTGTTTCAGTAAAAGTAGATGCCATTACTTCAAGCAAGATGTCATACTTTAAAACGCGTTTTACTCGAAATGTGTTATTTTGAAAATGCTCAAACGGGGACAGCGATTGCTCAAAAAGTTTTGAAAATAATTAACTGAAACTCTGTCTGTGTATGATTTGTATAATAGCACAAGTGTTTTAACCGGTAGATTTATCAATCACTGTTTTATTACAAAATTGACAGTCCCTTATGTTAATATAATCACTGTTATTTTTAGCAATTTCATATAAGAACTAGCATAAAGTGCTCTAGTTTTAGAAAAAATTAAATATCCTGAAAAGCATCACAAAAATGAATAACATAGCAACACATCAGAATTGAACGATTGAAAATCTGTTTATAAACTTTTGGTACAGAATGGGCCCCATTTATGTAATTTTTTGAAAATTTTTACCCATTTTAGTAATAATAATTTCTTTTTCTCCTTTTAATTTTAGCATATTTTTCTTAAAATGTACTAAACAAATCTAAAAACCACAAAAAAAAAACAACCATATCTCCATTTTATTAAAAAAAGTTTTCGCAAGTAGTCGGATAATTTAATTTTAATTGTTTTAAGTATTGGATATGTATACGGGTATTTAACTTTGAAATCGGAGTTGAGGATCATTAAAGGATCTTATCAAGGCTTATAGAGAATGGGGATTTTTAATATTTAATGTATCCTCAAGCATTTTTAATCGGGCTTATTTTTTGAAATTTTTCAGTTTTTTCTATTTTACTTCTTCTTTACTATACTTTTAACATTTTTTAATTCCAAAACTATGTGTTTGAAATTAGAAACTATATAAATAAGCATCCATTGGACCAATTCACTAATATGTTAAATATTTTTTTTCTGTGCTATGCATCATTCTCTCATTGTGTATTAGTTGAAATAATTTTTATTACAAAACCCTCCCTCCAAAAGAATATTTATTGAAACAGACATAAATAACACTTTTATCTAGTACATTACAAGAAGTTTTAATTTGTTATTGTATATAATCGTAATGAATTTTTCAAATTTACATGAAGCCTGAATCTTAAAACCGCGATGACAAAAGAAAAAAAAAGGTAATAAAAAATACTAGTTTGAAAGTTTATATTCTTCATTTTTTTTCATAATATATAAAATATTAGTTTTATAAAACATACATTTCAAAAACTTCGTGAAAGTGGTATCATCACTTAGCATTTAAATAAGATCACAAATTTATTGGCTTCCTTTTGAAAATGCTTGTGAATGGATGCCAGTAAATGATTCTCAGATTTTACATACAAAAACGCTGCTTTTAATTAGAAATTTGTAAAATAATCACCACGAGGGAGATTATTTACAAAAAAAAATCTTTACTAAATTCAGAGTATTTCAATCGGTTTTTTCCCCCCATTTCTGCAATTTAACTCTTATCAAAAGATTTGAAAAAAAGACAATATTCCAAATTTCAATTGCAAACAAAGTAGTTTTAAATTAAAAAATAATATAGGTATTTGCATGAAATACTATAACTGGCATAAATATTATTTACAAAAAATGCAATACTTTTATTAACGCCACAATGTTTTGACATTTTTTCCCATTTCTTCTTTATAAATTTTCAGATTATAGAACTGAATAAAAACAATATCATAAACGAAACATTTGTTCTCATTCTACCAAAAGGGATTATTTAATAACAGTACTATAATACTGTTACGAATTTTGTGTAAAATAGTGTAAATAATTTACATTTGGTTGTGTAATGTATTTTTATTACTCTATGTTATATTTATTTTATATTAAAATTATAATATTCGCAAGAAACGCCGTCTCTTACGTTATAATGGCGATTCAATGGCGATAGAGCTTAGTTGGCATCATTTTTGGTGACCAATTTGGCGAGTTCAGGACACTCAGGATTCTTCAGGAAATTTGAGGAGAAATCCACTAATTTCAAGATACACTCATGTCCATAAATTAAGGAAAATGAAGTTCAGGCAAAGAAAGAGACAGAAGCAAAACAAATTTGATTTATTTGTAAAGTCTATTTATTAAACAAAAGGTAAAGAGCAAAAAAGATGCTATATGTTTGACATAATTAATAAAAATTGCGATTTTTACTCCCTGGAGCAAATTTCAAAAAAGAACCTATTTACAAAAAACAGTATAACATGGTTAGTATGATGGTTAATACGGAGTATGTCTCCCGGATGATGCAATACAGGCCCTACAACGCCTACGCATGCTGAATATCAAATTATCAATCTGATCTTGGGGAATATTACACCACTCATCAAGCAATGCCTTCCGAAGTTCCGGTAGATAGGTGGGAGGGGGTTGACGGGCTGCAATTCGTCGGCCAAGCATATCCCACACATGCTCTATTGGATTCAAGTCCGGTGAATATGCTGGCCAATCCATACAGGTGATATCCTCCGATTGAAGACATTCGTCTACAATGTTTGCACGGTGAGGACGGGCGTTGTCATCCATAAACAGAAATTCAGCACCCATGGCGCCCCGAAACAAACGTACATGTTGTTCCAGAATGACATCCCGACAGATGTGGCCTGTCATCGTTACACTCTGAACATACAGGTCAGTTCTGGAACCAAGAATAATACCTCCCCAAACGAGCCATCGTGCCCCACCGTAACGGTGTCGTTTAATGGTGTTCTCTTGGTGGTAACGGGTACCTGGCACTCTCCATATGAAAGTCCGGCAAGAATCAGACTGCAAACTAAACCTGGACTCGTCGGAAAACATCACACAAGACCACTGTTGCGATGTCCACAATACATGCTCTCTACTCCAGGTTAATCGCAGGCGACAGTGAGTTGCGGTAAGGGGAACACATCTGACAGGCCTGCGAGCATATAGACCAATGTGCCCTAAGCGTCTGTACACGGTCGGCCTTGAAACTGTCGTACCGGTAGCTGAATAGAGCTGATGAGATAGGTCTGATGCTGTGCTCCGTCTGTTTCTTTTGGCAGTAACTGCCAAATACCGGTCCTCATTCGGCGTTGTAACTCGGGGGCCACCTGTGCTGTAACATCTACTCACATTACCATCATCTTGGAATCGTTTCAAAAGTCTGGAGATGACACTCTGGGTGATTCCAAGTTCCTCGGATACTTCCAGCTGGGTACGTCCCCATTCCAGTCCTCCGATAATTCTACCACGTAAAAAATCATCCAAATGCTTCCTTTGTGCCATAACTATGCGGTTATTGCACTGAAAGGCTTTTAAAGCGCTTGTGAACAATTTGACTTCTTTGCCACCATTCCTTATATACCCCTCTCTTACACTCTTGTCATTGTGACGTACTATCCGTGCCATCTGGTGGTTTCCTGTAATTTGCATATTCTTCTTCAAGATGTGTGTGATAATTCTACAGGTGACATTTTTATTTTAGAGTTCAATTTCTGTGTGATTCTGAATTATCCTTAATTTATGGACATGAGTGTATATGACGCAAGAGGATCTTTCTCAAATAATCCGCGAGGTCTACAAATAGAGAGATGCTCGCTGAAAGTCAGTCAGTCTTGTTTCAACCAGAGATTAGTTAGTATTGTTTTGACTGGCAATTAGTAAACTTGACTTGACAGTGATTATCGATCAGCTCGGCTGCGCTTGTGAATAAACTTATACGTACGTGTATTTTAGATAGTGATAATTGTGTCTAAGTGCTGTTGAAGGTGTGAAACCCTTCTGAGATTTATTTTGTGAATATTGTTGCTTCATCCTGTATTTCCAGGAGTGCTTTTGTGACAACAAATTCTCATCGCTCTTAAAGAATTGTCTTGTTTTTGTGACTGATATTTGCATAAAATCCTCGAATCCGATTAACGTAACAATATTTATTTTAATCAAATAACGTCTGCATCACGCAAAAATAATTACACGAACGAACATTATTACCTGTATTTTAATAACTAATCAATGTCCTCTTCAACAAATATTGTCTGCCATATAAAATGAAATATTCTTTTACATATTAATCTCAACCAGTTATTGGATACTAAAATAGATTAACTTCCTTCAATTTTCCTTTAAAATCATGGTCGAAAGGCAATATCTTGTGTGTAGACAATTAATAAACTCTATCTCACAACATGATTTAAGGTAATTTAATGCAGTTAATAATACAGTGATAATGTTATTAGTTTAGAACGAATTAGTTGTAACAATCTTCAAATTTCTTGAGTAACTGTAAAACTATTGTGTAACATCTTGTGATATTGATAAAATCATTGAAGCAATAATTCAACAACAATTTTAATTATTTAACTGGTTTAATTTAATAGAGATAAAATTTCATTTCGGAGAAGATAATTTTCACCTTTACTAGACAAAATAATCCTTTGACGCTGTGCAACACGCTAACATACTTTTTAAGGCTTAAGAAAGTGATAACTAATTAGTTTTGAAGTGAAATTTTGTTAAGTTTCCATTTTCTATCATGTTAAGAAACAGTTCGTTTTAAATATGATTTATAACTTGCACTTGATTACGGTAAATGTATACTATTTTTTTTTAAATAAATGTAATAAAAGCATGTTTTCCATTTGCAATCCCAAAGGTATCTTGTTCCTTAAAGTTAGTATAATTGTTACTTTAACAAAAAAAACAGTAAATACAATTTCCTTTCATGTGTTGATTAAAACAATTTTTTTTTTACTTTGCTTACAACGTCTACATAGAAAATTATATACCAGTTAATAATAAAAAGCTAAATATCATCTACAGTAAAAACAATATTAACTAAAATATATTTTAAAGTTTGTTTTCCCAAGTATGGATAATCCTCAGTGCCAGTAATAACAGTAATACCCCGAACAAACTTACGTGATAGATAGATGTGTGCGCACGTAGAGAGAGAAAGAGAGAGAAAAATTACTTTTAGTTGGGAACATAGGAGAGTATCCTTATTACTTATAGGAGTTCTGTTAAACAGAATGTAATAAATTGTAAGTTACATTTTTAATAAGCAATTTAGACAGTTTTGTAACTAGATTATTTTATAATATTTAAAGTAAAGAATGTGCCGGCTGTGGGTGATTTGTTGCTGGCCTTCTGCAACTAAGGTTGCGGGTTCGACCCCTGCCCAAGTCAACAGAGGTCATGTCGTATGATTATACGGCATATAAAATATCCCCAGAGTGTCTGTTTGACTTGGGTGCTTTCGATAAATTAAATCCTAGGGCAGGTTCGCATCGTCAGAGCTCAGGTGCCTCCCTCTAGAGAGGAAACTAGACCTCAAAATTACCCGTGGTGATTGGTATCCGCCTTTATGGTGCCGCACTAAAAAGAGATACCTGGGAATGTACTAGGTCTGCAATGGTAAAATACAAATCCGCAGCCCGTTAGAAATAAAAACAAAGAATATTGGCTTTACATTATCGATAGTAAGTAATGCGTATTTTTTGGTCATTGTTTGGCTAATTTTATATAACTTCTTTTTTAGCATTTACTCTTTAGTCTAAATTTATGCAATTTATAGAAATTGATTTTCATTTTTTCCCCCGGAAAATACTTCATGTGCTGTACATTTGAAAATATTTATTGACTTTGATATATATTAACACTCAAATCTCCTCATAATGTAAATAAATTTGCTTGTTATATAATCATCTTGTAAAACTGTTTCAAATTTTTCGAGCATTTATGTGTAATTTGCTGGAATTTTTACGTAATTACAATCTGCATTCTGTTTTCAAAGCCTTTCTCTGAAACAAAAAGTTAAAAAAATATTCGAAAGTTTGTAGTTTATAACCTGCACTCAAAGAAAATCTACTTTTTAGAATTTTTATGGAAATTAAAACAAATGTTTGTCGCAGCTTAGCCGAGATCGGCTCTTGCGCCATTAAACACTATACTCACTCACTCAAAGAAAATCTACGGTGGTTATATCAGATCAACCTTTATTCGCCATTTTTTTTATTCCAACTCTTTCACATTCAAAATTGAGCACAGTTACAATACATCAAACAGTCAATAATCAACAATAACGAGATGTTTGCGCGCACGACTATTTGCATCTTCTTTCTCCATGTAGCTGGCAGTCCGACTAGCTGAGTGTTCACACAGTTAATAGAGTGCGCACTATTGTTAGTCTTTTTGTCATTCGTTACAAGTATACAAATATTTGATATTTTAAAGTATCCGACTAATATGTCATTATGCGGCAAAATTGGAAATTTTGCTGCATAATGACAAATTTTCTTATGATTTCATTTCATAGGCCATCTTATTAGCTTTGTAAAAATACCAAGTTAATCATTTTCCGTTCTCTAGAACAAAACTACAAGTGTTTTAATAGAAGCAGATGGATGTCATTACTTTAAGCAAGATGTCAATATTTAAAGCGCGTTTTACTCGAAATGGGATTTTTTGAAAATAATCAAACGGGGTCAGCGATTGCTCAAAAAGTTTTGAAAATAATGAACTGAAATTTTTTTGTGTAAGTTCTGTATAATAGTCGAAGTGTTTTAACTGTCAGATTTATCAATCACTGTTTTATTACAAAATTTACAGTTCCTTATGTGAATATAATCACCGTTTTTTTAAGCAATTTCATATAGTAACTGAGATAAAGTGCTCTAGTTTTTGCAAAAAATAAAATATCTCTTATCCTGAAAGTCATTTCGACAATGAATAACATAGCAACACATCAGAATTAAATAATTGAAAATTTGTTTATAAACCTTTGATACAGAATGGGCCGCGTTTATGTTATTTTTTGTCAATTTTTTCCCATTTTAGTTATAATAATTTATTTTTCTCTTCTTAATTTTAGCATATTTTTCTTTAAATGTACTAAAAACACCTAAAAACAAGAAAAAAATCCACATATCTCCCTTTTTTTAAAAAAAAAAAAAAAGTTGTCGCAACCAGAGTTGGATACCTTAAGAGTAGTAGAGGTTTCAAAAAATTTGACTAAATTTTCTGCGTGTCTTAGCTTTTTGTTAAGTTACCATCAATCGGCATTGCAAGTAAAATAGATTCTTTTTAGCTCTAAACTTGTTTATTTCCCGAATATGATTTCTTTAAAAAAAATTGTAGTTTAAAAGAATTTCTTTAAAAAATTTCTAGGCAAAAATTATTTTTAATTATTTTTTTAAAATAAAAGAGTCATAAGATAAAACCACTCTATTAATTTCCCTTTATTCTCTTAAAGTTAATTTCTGTTGTATATGTGTGTGTGAGTTTCATATTTTAGCACTTTTATAGATATACTTTAAATTTCAATTTAAGTTTGTTTTACATAAAAGATTTAAACATATCTCCTTTTCAATGATGGTGTCTTTTCCTTCACCAAAAAATATTTTATTAGAATTTCATGTAATAAATACAGAATGTGGAGTGAGGCAGTGCTTCTCAAACTTACAATATTTGCGCGACCCAATATTAAATCATTATTTTCATTGCACCCCCCTTCATAACAAAAAAAAAATTATTGAATTATTGAATTCAATAATACTATATTTTGATGTTTTTGCTACAATGCGACTTTAAACTCTTAAATGCCCCGGCGTATATAAACGTTTCGTTCACTCAAAGCGTTAATTGCCGCGGACGTATATATACGTCTTTCCGAAATACAGCATTTTCTGTGCTCAGCTATCCATAAAATTTTTCCGAAGGCTTTGGAATGCAACAAAAGGGCCTTGACAGTGTTTGCGGTGGATTTATTTATTTCAGATGATTTGCTTATTTATCCCCCCCTCCCAATAGATCACATACGCATGCCAACGTAGAAAATGGTGGCAATGGGGAGCAAATCGCGCAACTTTTTATCTGCATTTAAGCGATTAATTATAAACCGTACAAGTTATCAAGATAAGTGTTAATTTTTGTATATATTTTAAAATATGGTAAGCCCCCTTGGGATCAACGGTAATTATTAAACTTGTTCTAAAAGTATTGTTAATTTATGAAATACACATTGAGTGCAGTACTAATGTATTTATAAGTTTATTATATCAAAATAAATGTGTGTTTTATTTTTTTTTTTTGTTATGCCAGAATGTATTTTGTTTGTTTACTTTCAGTAAATTGATAATTTTTTTAAAATAATCTTTTGTTTACGACTTTTCAATATGCTCGCAGCCCCCCGGCACCCCACACAGTTTGAGAAACGCTGGGGGAGTGAGGGTATATTAAAAAAAATAATAATAATTGGTGCACTTATTCCACAACTTATTTTTCTTTTAAATGTTTACTCTTAAATTCGTTCGAAATTTTTTTTAGGATTATCAGACCAACAAAAGTTTTTTTCTCCTCCTCGCTAAAACGTACATCTAGGAAATAAACAAAAATATTCATGTTTTCGCTTTTGGTTTTGTTTTGTGGAAATAAAAAATTTATCTGATATGCATTGAAAATGTTGTTTACTGTATTCATCGCTTATTGTTATATTTAGATAAATACACAAGGTAAGCAATATTGATAAATATGTGCCTTATTTTATTATACTTTTGCTTATATTTCAAAGCACATAATCCTATACGAATTTATAAACAATTGAACATACTAAAAATATTAAAGTCGCATATGTGTGTGAATAATAAATTACGTTTTTAAGACATCAGATTTCGAATAATTTACATATACTTGTATTCATGTCATATCCAATTATACTTTGTAATATTCTTTGAAAAGAGTTTTTTGTAAAATTATTTCCATTGTACTTATGCTGATTATTTTTTTTTAAAAATATAAATAAATAAAGATGTACATATAAATTGCATCACCGAAGCGTACAGTAACATTAAAACCAATTTTATAGCGCTGAAAAAATATTCATTGTTATTAAAAAGAAATCAAATATGTAAAACTCAATTTAAAATTCAAATTATCTCTTTGTTGCTTAAAAATAAAAAGGGAGAAAAAACGTTGAAGAGATTTTACGAATTTTTTTTCTATACATGTTTAACAATCTGGCAATACAAAAAAAACTTTAAAAAAATTCTTATTAATAAAAACACAAGATTCAAAGAACAAAATTTAAAATGAATTTTCCATTTCTACGTCTAAAGAAATTGCATAGAAATTATTAAATCCTTGAACAGCATGTAAAAGTAAACAGAAACGATGACTTTAGCTCCAATTTTGGTGATTGTGCGCCAATTTTTGTGATTGCGTGCGAATTTTCGCGGTTTTTGATTTTATAACGATTTTTGAAAAATGAAATTTATTACCTATTGTTTTAGATAAAAAAGTATCCAACTCCCCAAAATTTTTTACCCATTTTTTTCCCATTTTAGTAATAATAATTTATTTTTCTCTTCTTATTTTCAGCATATTTTTCTTAAAATGTACTAAACAAATCTAAAAACAACAACAAAAAAATTCCCATATCTCCATTTAAAAAAAAAAAAGTTGTCGCAAGTAGTCGGATACTTTAAAGGGGACTTAGAATGTATTTTGTCTTACAAGCATCAGGAAACTGCAGAAATGGACCAGATGTGAATTTTTGCATATTTTTACGCAGCTTTCTCTAAGCTCAATATATATTTAATTTACCAAATATTATGTAGAATACTTAATGAAGAGTTAATTTAAAAATCAGAATCATATGGAATAAATAATAAAAATTTGAAGAGATAAAAAAAGTTTAAATCCTCTTTGTAAAAATTAAGTTTATGGGTTTGTAACAGAAACTTTTGACGTATTTTTTCCATGCACTCAATCCTTTAAAGCAGTGGCTCTTAAATTTTCGATCACCACCCCCTTCTCTTTATGTGACCCCTTACTTGACGTTGTGAACACCCAATATTTTGAATACCTCCCCCTCACTCCCAACACATGGCTGAGTGATTTAAATGCAATCGTTACCGTATTGGCACCCTATGAATAAAGCTTTTAATTTTTGCACAAATGTTTCTACAATTTTTTGAAAATATTACACTGTAGTAGTGGTTATGTAGTTACAAACAGTAAAAAAAAACCTGATTTAATATTTTTGATCGAAATACATGTTCTAGTAGAGCTTTTCATTGGGGGGGGGGGACAATTTAATGATCTAGTTTATGATGGACAAATTTCAATGTTTCCATGAGGCCTTGTAAAGTCTGTACAAGAGGAAAATCTTAAAATTAAATGAGAGGCCTTCGCGGACCCACCAGAAAGGCGCTTTGGACCACCAGGGATCCACGGATTACAGTTTAAGAATCACTGCTTTAAAAGGCAACTAACGCCAGACGAACGATGGTTTGCCTCAGCAAGACTGAGAATGCCGTCGGTTTCTCGGTAGCAATGAGCTCAGGTTTCTCAACAGGATTGAATTAAAAGAAATATGACCTCTACGGTTGCTTGGTTGTGGCTTTTATTTGTAGGGTGACTTGAAAAGTAAGGGCAACGTTTTTGCTTTTGGTTGAAAATCTTTAAATAAATTATTGAATTAAATTTTAATCTCTATTTCGATTGCCTTTACAACACAACTTAGGAAACTTAATTTTGTGGAGCTTAGCCCGGGAGAAGGCGTGCACTTGATACTAACATTAGTGGTCAAGCCAATCCTTTTTTGTATAATTTTTTTATTGTACACGATAAAAATTGTAATTCCAGTAAATAATCCTACTAAGAGAGAGTATAATTACTTACTTTTAAGGGCTTTTCCGATTTTCTTTGATAATTTGAAAAAAAAACAATCAAACTGAACTAAACTGTTTCAAATGCGCGTGACTTTAATAAAAGTCGCAGACCATAGACACTTTTCGCTAACATTACAGGGAAGATATTTGTGTGCAGGCAAAACTATCATGTTTTGTTCCAGTTATTGTAGTTTTGTTGTCCTTTGATGATCGACAAACATCATATTGAACTTTTTCTGGCATGTGTCTTTTTGACAGGGCGCAGTGTATATTGTGGTTGTATATCTTTCTCGATGGGGTTATTTAGATGGCATTTGAAATTCTCTTTCAACTCAAACGATTAAATTCACTTTTATCAAATGTTTTTTTTTCGCTCTCTCTGGTCTCAGATGCACATTCCTTTATATATGTATATATATATATATATATATATATATTCTGTTCATTTACATTTATAAACCATAATGAATTGTACAACACAGCAATCAAAACCACTATGTCATTCACATAGGAAAACTATAGTCTGTTCATAGAAAATATTTTGGAACTAAAGTGGTCGTACGGGAAAGTCAGTCACCCAAAGTACTTTAAAATTGAAAAAATGTTTACCACACTCCCAAAAAAGAGGGAGATAGGTGACAAATACATTTTAGTTCTCATGAAGACTGTCATATCGGAAGACACTGAATAGGTAATTGGTAACAAATGAACAGTTTTCTCATAATTACACATTTCGAGAACCTGTGGTGACTCTGCGCGCCGCGTGACCACTCTCGGGTCAAATCACGAGGAGTCATTTGAATACAGAAAAAAAATCTTTTCTGAAAAAATGAATCTAACGAAATATAATGAATCCCTCATCTCATGAAAGACACTGAATGACTGGAAAATAATCTGGTTTGAATAAATTCTGCTGTAAATATTGTAAAGTTATTTTAGTATTTTCTCAATCATAAAAAATATTCTGTAAATTTGTCCTTTTCATGTCTCGAAACCCTTTAAAATGAGAAAAAAAGACATTCGATCCTTTAATTCAAATTTTGAAAAAGAATTATCCTGGTAAAAATAAGTAAAAAGAATCATTCCCTAGAAAGTTTATACTCTGAAAGTGTTTTTATGCTTTTTTGCTAATTGTTATACATATCCTTAATTAAAATTTCCTATTATATTATAATAAAAAGGTGTATATTCTCAAAGTGATGTATGTGTGTTCAGAATAAAAAATTAGTATTGTTTCAACAAATATTTTAACTATAAGAAAATGCACAGATAGTGGTTTCGCACCACTTACTTTATATATCAAATGGGGGGATATTCTCATGATGTACTTTTTTCATAATTAAAACATTATTCAGCATCTTAAAGTACAACTTTTCATCTTCATTAAAATTGTTTTAAAATGAATTATGTTTGAAAGAGAACCATTTCATAAAGTATATGTGTTTTTATTCTCCGTCTGTTTCAATTTGTTTTGAAAAATTTTGCTTCTTTTGTGAAATTGGGAAAAATGTTTAAATAACGTTCGTTTCATTTGAAAAATAATTTTTAATCTTTCTGTCTGACGTTATGTATTCGAAACATCAAATTAATTTATTAATTTTTAGATACTCTTTCTTATACATTTTAAAATCTTTAGTAAAAAGAATTAAGTAATTTTAACAAATTTTATTTATTTAGTCAAGTGTATTCTGTTAAATTTGTTTGATATTATACTCAAAAAAACCTAAATTTTTCCTTAAAAAGACTTTGACTTTTGTTTAAAAAAAGATACTTAGTTAATTAATTTATTGAGCCTATTTTAATTTTAAGTGCGCGAAATAGCATTCGAAGCATATTGTTAAAAAATAAACTTAGGGCCTGAAGTATAAAAAAATGTATTGACTGTATAGTAAAAATCGTTTGACATGAAATTGAGGGGACAAATATTTTTTCGTGTTAAGAGAATTTCTTGTTAAAGGATATTGCAGGAAAAAAAATCCATGTTCAACAAAATTAAGTTTATCAGAGTGCATTTTATTTACATAAATATGTATATGTGTGCATGTATTTAATAAGAATTAATGAAATAAAAAGATTCACACATGAGAACTTAATTAAATTAAGTACGAAATTTTCGAGTTTTTTTGAAAAACAAAACATTTATTTTGGAAAATATCTGATATTTTTCTTTGAATTGTTCTTTTAACATCAAATTGTCAACACAAATTGTTCGATGTTTTAAACTTTTTTTTATTCATTTTACCATTGAAATGTGCGTCTAAATAACTGCGCATACTTTTCATGATGTTCTTCATTTCGGATGACGTGGGAGCAGGAGTTGCATCATTCATTTAACTTTCGTCGTCGAAATCTGCATCCATGATATATTTGAGCTGTGAACAAACTTCAAAATGTCTTTGTCTGCCATAATTGGGGCTGCACACACATTATTGTCATCTACTGCAGTGAATTCTTCCTATAAATCATAAGACAGTCCAATAATTTGAAATTTTCTCAAGCATTTCCTTGAGTATCTGATGTTTTGCATGTTTTGTTCATTCTTAAAAAAAAAATATTTTCATGTTAAGCTATTTTTATTTCGTGTTAAAGAAAAATGTATGAAAATACATAGTAGCTTGTTGGAACTGTTGTATTATTTCGTGTTAACCGATATTTCACCTTAAGTGTTTTCGCGTTAAACGTGTGCATTGTTACAACAATGCAGACAAATTATACCCTTTTTTTAATTCCTACTGTTAGTTCACTCTCTCCCTATATATATAACTTGTTCAAATTTTCAATCGTTAATAAAATACTTTCTGTTCATCCATTCAAAGTAGGAATTGACAAAAAAAAATTTTATAATACTTATTAAAATAAAATCCACTGTAAATGCTATTACAATATTATATCGATAACTTAATATAATTATATTTCGTAAAACGTCATGTTTTCTTTGAAATAAAACCTTGCAACCCAATTCAAAATGTTCTGAATTTAGCTAACAATCAATGGGTTTATATCTTGGCCACTAGCTCAAAATATCGTTGACATTCATAACAACTTTATTTCACAAAATAGATGCTTACTTTACACGACAGACAGAACATCACTTTCTCACCCATCAATAAACAAATGGTACATCCTATAAAAATTACATGAATAAAGGAAGCCTCTGCTTTCCATCTTCGATCGCAATCTAATAGGCAAGGCATTAGAAGCTACCTTTCACCACACAGTATGGAATTTTTCGTCACTGTTGGCGGCTCAGAAATATGCATGAGATGTCCCTCCCTTTTGAAAGATCGATCCCTCTTATCCTTACGACGCGACACCACTGGTGGTGAGGGGAATTTTTAATATCCACTCCACATCCGGTCAGTGAACTGACCAGTCATGATCGCGTTTAATATTGATTTCATATTTGAGGATAAACTTTTCTTTTTGCCTTGTTTGGCATTATTTATCAATTTTTGTTTCTAATGGGGCTTTTTTTAGCCACTTTGTCTTTGCAGACACTGCAAGTCCGCAAATGCCAAAACCATTTCATGTTGCCAGCCTCGATACCAAATTTGGAAGCTAGAATTACTTCTTTTCAATTCAAGCTCTTGCGGATTCTACAACGGTGCCTTCTTCTGCAAGTCTCAAACAACAAAGGATTGGTTTTAAATGCTCTTAACGATTAGTCAGAACAGGATTCCTGTCGTCTAAGACATGAATTTCGTAGCTGCGGAAGTGTAGGTCGGTGGATCAAATAAGCACCCTGCCAAGGTCAACAGCTTGTCTCTGAAATGCTAAATATTGCCAAGATTTAGTTTTGCCAAGTTTACCAGAAATCAAATTGATACTCAAAAGATCTTTTACATGCCATATAATCATACGACATGTATGCCAACGATTTTTGCACCCAGAAAATCTATCAACTCCAGCCGGGGTCGCATTAGTCTTACGAGGCGGGCATGCTACCTCTAAGCCACACAGAAGCCGTTATTTATCAATTTACCAGTTTCTGCATTAATGTTTACGATATTAAATCTACACAAATTCATGAATGCTAACGTTTCTACTTTACCTCATTTTTCATATTTTCCTTTTTTTAGAATCATGTGGAAATATTTTCAAAAATCAAAGAAAAACTCTGATTGCCAAAAAATCACTTCAACCCCCTTTTACTGAATTTTATTACGTTGGAATCTATGCAGTAGTCTAGATTTGAAGAAGAAAATTTAAATTCCATAGGAATTATATTGTGCTCGCAGTGACCGATGGATATGAATCTTAAAAATAGACATCACAATCACACATAGGCATAAAGTGACGCAGAATAGTTAGAACTCAGTAATAATAAAAATGATGCATTTGTCGACATCTTTTAAATTTGCGACGTCTTTTCACTTGGCGAAATTTATTGGCGGTATATCGGACGACACATGCCGAATATCAAAGGGGACTATATTTGAAGCTCCAATTTGTAAGTGCTGTAAAAAAAAAAGAAACAATGGTCAGAGGAACTTCAAATCTGAAAATAGATTTGAAGGGGAGGGGGGAGGAAGGACGGTATGGCATAAGAAAAAGTTCCAAAGTGTATCAATAGATAGTGCTGAAAGCGACGTAACGAAAAGTAAATTCGGCTACAAGTGGCATTTTGAATCGAATGACGACGGCTTTGGCATGAGTTGCACATTAATCACACTGAACTGTTATACATGCAAGATTATTGTGGTTTATTAACGGAAAAAATGACTTCCAAGTTATTCCACAGTGGGTTCATTGTTAACGAAAAGCCCATCCACTATGGCATAGCCGTACCACATTGGATGGGAAAAATCCATTTTTCATCCACCTTGGGCCAAAAACTGCATAAAAAGCAACAATAAAAACGCCAATGATTTTTTTTCTTATATATATGTTACCGGCAAAGTATGAAATGCCGGCATTCTATAGAATGCCTAGGCATTCTATACAATGCCGGACGTTTTTAGGCAAAGTATGAAATATGAGATTGATTACATACTTTGCCTAGGCATTGTATAGAATGCCCAGACATTCTATAGAATACCTAAAGCTATTTAGGCAAAGTATGAAAAAAGGCCATGATAAGGATATTATATATCAATGACTTACATTCCTAAAAGTACAAATGCTATTCTGACAAAATAATGAGACTGCCATTAAAAAAATTATTGTTAAATTGTGATTTCGCATTTACTTGGTATTAAAATTCCTTCAGAAATTCCAAGTTGATAGAAACCATCCTATTTCTCACTCATTACAAATGCCAATATATTGGCATTCCGGAAAAAAAATCAATGTTTTGTATTACACAATACCTTTTTTTAAAAATAATTTTCTGTTTTTTCTGGCAAGTTTCAAGTAGGGGGATGTACAGTTCAATATCATAACGTGTAACATTTTTGTATTAGGTTGAAAGTTCTTTCAGAATTCTATCATATCCCCAAAATCATGAAATTAATTTTGCTCTTGGCAAATTAAATTCCTAGAACAAGTTCACATCGTCAGACTGGGTGTCAAAATTACCGGTGGCAATTGGTATCGCTTACATGATGCCGCACTAAAAAGGGATACCAGCCCCTGGAGAATGTACTAGGTCAGAAAATGGTAAAAACATGAATCTGCAGCCCCATTGGGGAAAAAAAGAATCCGTGACGTAATACTGTATAGCAGTTCTTCCTAACAATTTTCTCTTCCGGACCAGTCAACGTTTGATAATTTTACGGTGGCCCGCTGAGGGTTGGACGTTGATTATTTATATTTTAAATTGCTTTGATTTTATAATTTAATTGTATCTAAACATGCCTTCAGAGTAAAATTCAGTTGCACCAAAAAATAATTATAAAATGATTTCACATAAAATATAAAGTGATTTTCATGTAAAGTCGCACAAACACGAGAAAAATACACCCCAGTAAATATAATGGAAATAATTTAATGCTCCTTGAGTGACCTGATACCCTTTGATCCACGGAACATGGGTTGGGGACCACTGTTTTATGGTACTGACGCTTTCTTTAACAGCTTAAATGAGTACTTTTATTTTCCGCAAACATCACATCATAGCTATTCAGCAACCAATAGTCCCTGGGTTTCTTCTTAGTTTTCATTTTAGCATTATTTCAGTTATTAACTTCTAGTAAGTAATTTTAGTTAAGAAAAAAAACCTTTTTTTTCGAGCATCAACTCGAATTTTAGGCATCTAGCCGTTGAATAGTTGTTTCATGTCTATGGACCATTTGTCGGCTACCTTTTAGCTGATGCGTGTCAAACCAATCTACCAATATGATTCAGCGAACCACACAGTAGAGATTTTTGTAACAATTCAAAAATTTACAAATTTGTTGAGTAGTGCAAAGTGCTACTGAGAATTGTTCCGCGTGCCACATGTGGCTCGTGTGTGACATAGGTTGTCGACCCCTACTTTAGACCATGTCTCATTCTCGAACACTATAGCTTGCTTCTCCATTTTCAGTTAGCACAGGAAAAAACATATTTTTTGTTGAATAAGTTTAAGTAAAAATGAGTATTTTGACATTTCCGAACAAACAGCAATGTACAACTAACAAATTCTGAGCCTGAGACACGCGTTAAAAGTTTTATATCTTGCCAATTGACAATATTCGAAATGAATCTGAGATGTATTTCATACTTTGCCGGTTTCTCATTAGGCATTCTATAGAATGCCTAGGCAATGTGTGAAATAGGAATCATTTCATACATTGCCGGCTAGATTTAGGCATTGTATAGAATGCCTAGGCATTCTATGGAATGCCGGATTTCTTACTTTGCCGGTAACATATTTATATATGTCGTACCATTTCCTCCTTCTTCAACTATATTCCGTTCAAATTTGAAGTTATTCTTAGTCGCTGTTCTTTTTTTACAGCATTTTGAAAGTGTAACTTTTTAATTATAATCACCTTGTACATGTAGAATAAACATTAAATTTAATTAAAATAGACACGGAAAAACAACAGCTGATGTGTGCTCATTTTCGTGAAAAAGATTTTTAAATATGTTTTTTTGTGTTAAGTTCCAATGTGATATGTACACTGACGGGGGAAAAAATCGCAATACCTAGAAAGATTTGTGTTAGTAAGCGAAATTTGGTAGGCGTGTGTATACATCTGAAAGATGACATTGATTCAAATTTCTTTAGTGTGCCGCTGATGGCGCCACTCAAAAATGAAGATCAGGGTTGCTTTAAATGCTTTCTGTAAAGTTCATGAGCGTTATTGTCTGTTAAATTTGACGTATTGAGTTGATGTGACCCAAGAATGCCATTAATAAGATGAAGAAACCATTATCAACAGCTCATCGAATTAAAACGAAGTCGTGTAATAGTGCTACGGGAAGGTGGATTTTCTTTTCGCGTTATGGCAGAAAAACTTGGCCGGAATGTATCCATTTTGCATGATTGTTGGGAGCAGTGTTCAAAGGATGCTACTGCCTTAAAGAGACTGGATTCCGGGAGGCCACGTGGAACTACTGAGAGAGAAGACCACTGTATTTGGAGTATGGCTGTGGCAGTTGGCCACAGTGACTCATCGAACTGTTAGAAATCGGTTACTTCTAGTACAGCCCCTAGCCATGCGCCCTGTAGCGTGCATTCCGCTGACTCCAAGCCATTACCATTACCTATGCCAAGGGTGTTAAGCTAGAGCTGATTGGAGGACGAAGTGGAGATCTGTTGTGTTTCTTGATGAAAGCAGATTCTGCCTTGGTGCCAGGGATAACCGTGTGTTAGTCAGAAGTAGGTCAGGAGAACGCCTGAAACCAAACTATACATGCCCTAGACGCACTGGATCTACACCTGGAGTCATGGTCTGGGGAGCAATTTCCTTCGACAACAGGGCCATTCTTGCCCTTATCCCAAATACACTGAGTGCAAATTTGTTCTTCAGTCTGGTAATTCAACCTATAGTACTGGAATTCATTAACAGCATTCAAAGAGGAGTTTTCCTTCAGGTCAATGTTCGCTCTTACGCCGCTGTTGTAACGCAACGAGCTCTAAAGAGTGCTGACATGTTACCTTGGCCCGCAATATTACCAGATTTGTTTCCAATTGAGCAGGTATGGGATATCATTGAATGACAACTCCAGCATCATCCACAATCAGCCCTGACCATCCGTCCCAGTATTGACACAACAAGTACAACAAGCGTGGAACTCCATACCACAAAGTGACAATCGGCCCCTGTATGACACAATTCATGCACGCTTGCTTTCAAAATTCTTGAGGCTACACCGGGTATTAATGTAACAGTATTTCATATTTGATTTGCATTTCCGTGAGTTTAAATTAACCTGTAATCTTGAAAGTTTAATCAATTAAAAATATTAACTAGACAATCGCACTGTCAAAATTTCATTACTCTATAATGATTTTTTCTTGGTGCTGGGATTTTTTCCCGTCGGTGATTTGATACCCAAAGCCAAAAAATATATAGAAAAAATAAAGTAAGAAAAGAGAGGAGAGCTCAACACACAGTGTATTTATTCGATGTGACCTACTTTATTAAACAAAAAAATTAAAAATAAAATGAATAATATTTTAAAAAGAGCCACACTCATTTACACTTTCATTGCATCATAACTTCTGAAACCAATTGCTTTTCTTGGTCGATAGCCGCAATCTAAATCCTGCACCACTAAGAACTAAATTAAATGCCTTATTAAACTGACTTATTTTCATTCTCTAAAATTACTCTCTCAATTCACAACACCGTCCTTTTTATCTTGTCCATTTCTGTGAATTACACCTTACCGGTTCTTTATTGGTACGCCATTTTAATTTAATATATGTGACCTGATCAGTCGAATCCACTTTACTTCAAGGAGGTATAGGCTTCAGCATTTAATTATATTATCTTTTCTTTAAAATAACTACTTTTTCGCGTCAAATTAACGTCCAATCACGGATTCTGCACTTAATGGAAACTGATTAATCCAAATTCTAAACAGGAAAGTGTGGGTTGTATAAAAATAAGAAATTTGCGCTCTTTAAGGTTTCTATCTTGCAGCCATTTTGAATTGCTAAACGTTAAGTTAATCCTATTGGAATTTTTAATTAATTTTTTTTTCAGTTTGAAGCTTTTGTATTTATTTCAAATACAATAATAAAAGAATGAGATATAATGGTTTCTTTAGGAAATGACATTTTTTTTTCACTATTTTATTAAAACATTTTTAATCTTCATTTTACTTGTTTTTTAACACGCTTTTATTAGCTTCACCTATATGTAAAGGAATCTTTGAACTAGATTTTTACCCACTTTAAAAGGTCAGATTAATTCGAATTTTTGCACACTTGTCAAGGACTGATGACAATACAATAATTTAATAATTCTGTTCAATTGTCCTGATCAGGATCATCAATGTGAACGATTTCTCATTTTCAGATCCCATCTCTCATCTGGCGACTAATTTTAGGTCCCATTTCCAGATTTGGCGACCAAAAGATTAAGTTACAACTTAGTTCAATTAACTATCAAACGGTTTTTTTTTTTAAATTTTTTAAAATTATAATACTTTTTATTTAAAATAAACTTGAGTTTATTAAATAAAAAGTGAAAAAAAATTCAATACTTTAAGTTAACAATACGTTAAAGACGGAGTTTTGAGGTATGATGGATAATATGGAAAACTTCACAACAAATGTTTGTTTATTAAATCAAACTTTTATTACGCATCAAATGAAATTATTAGAACCTACTCAATAACATCACTATGACATTATTGTCATGTTTTTCAGTGGTGAAATTCAACTTGATTCTCGCAAAGGCCAAGAGCATCACACGCAGAAACGATAACTAAAACTAAACGATTTTCAATGTTCCGCGTCATTGAGTTAATCAAAATTAATTAATGATTTGTTTGGCTCACATGGGGACGAGGGTAGTTAAAGCATTCTGCAGTTGAGGCAATCGCAATCTTCACCGCGTGACCGCTTCAACACAATGCTTCTGATTGGACGTAACTTTGACACTTGCATTTTTACTCTATGATCGGAATAAAGCTATAAATTGGAATGGGTTAAATTCATGTGATGTCATAATCAAGTTTATCCAACCAATTAATCCATACGCTTCACTGAGGCAATCTGTAATCTTTACCGCTTGACCGCTTCGTCATTATGCACTTTGTTGGACGTAACTTTGATGCTTACAGTTTTACTCTATGGTGGGAATGAAGCTTTAGAGTAGAAAGGGCAAAATTCATGTGACGTCATAGTCACGTGATAACTACAGTTACGTTTTTCCAGCCAATCAATTAATTGCACTTTAATGTTGCCAACTTTTGCTTTTTTACAGAAACTTTCTTTTAAAATATACATATTCGTCAACAATGATAACGCGCATAAGTGAACAAACTGTACTTGATTTAAAACTTCTCCTATAATATGAAAATTCTTTTTTTTAAAATATTTTTGAAGAATCTTAATATTTGAACATCTTGTAATAGAGGTCGGTTCCTGCTTGCCTCTGAAACCCCTTGTCTACCTGTAAACCTGGCTAGATGTTTGGGAGAAACTGAATGATCAACAGACATGATTTCAGTCTAATTAATTTATTGTTACCAAAATATCAATCACACACAATAACAATCTAATTAAGATAGGCGATCAAATAGTAGAGCGCGGAGGTGAGATTCACTAACGCGGGGATACTACTACGGCCCCTCAACTGAATCTAAGACAGCTTAAATACGCTCAATATAAACTACGTCACACACTAATAAGCTAACTTCTAATTAAACAAGCTCATGATACCTGTAGATTTATGCAGCTGATCCTACACTTGAATCTTTCAGGAGACCTTTAACGGGATTTGATCAGTGCAGTCGAATCCACTCTCCTTAATCCGAGTTCCTGGACAACTCCAAGACCTCTTAATAATTCCACTATCCTTCAATCTTCAACTAACAAACTAACTCTCAAACTCTTTGCTAACTCCTACTTATCAACTCCAACTTGCCAACCCACAAACTCGCGAAAACAGAATTTATACTTCATTTACATAATCACGCTTCCTTACTCGGTGAAAGTTGGTTGAATTGAAATATTTTCCCCCATAAGAGTCCCCAAGGTTTAGTACAATCGCGGATAGATCGTCACAATCCTAACTAAATTATCATTACAAGTTTTTTCTAAATTTTACAAATGCAAGTCTAATGTCAGTTTTGAGTCCAATAAAGAAAATGGTGCTACTTTTATCACGGGATCATCTTGAATTTAGCTCATTCGTGATTGATACTGATTATAGCTCACTAAATTAAACTAAAATCCATCCCTGAGAGTTACTGTAGTTGCTTATCCTCCTGGTGCAGGAAAGTCTACACCAGGTTCAAAAGAGCTCGTAGCACAAGTAGTTCGAAAATCCTCTTCTGCTCAACCATCAGATGCCTCCAGGAGACACCCAAACAAGCAAGATGAGAATATTTACCAGGGAGGGAAAACGAGGAAAAATTCTCTCTCTACTCTGCAACTTCATAGGTCTCAAATGTCCATTTTTACACCTCGCCAAGGCTGATTGGACATCCCTGGGGTCACTACACGATAGAGATAGTCCTGGGCGACTAGCAGCATACCAGTTATGATCTGGCGGGAGACGCCACTTAGAGAGTAATATACTTTTACAGAAAGAGTGTATTTCCTCAGGGTTTCAATCTGCAGAGTTTGGGATCGGAAGATCACATCCATTTCTTGCAAGTGTATCTGCAGTCTCATTACCAAATACCCCAACGTGGGAGGGGATCTGCTGGAGGCATACAAATTTGCTAGGACCAAATCCAGAGAGATGTAAAAGAATATCTTGGTCAGGTTTATCATAAATTTTCAGTTAATTCTTCAGATATTGTACAGCATTTCTTCCTTGATGGTTTGTAAGTGTAAAGAGATACCAACTGTGTGAAGTAACAACCTCGCTACTTAATTATAGTTCAATAATATTAAGGTATCCAACAACATTATTATTGTGAATTTTGCCAAAAATAGACAAAAAAAATTTTATAATTTTATTTTATAGGCCGTCTTATTAGCTTTATAAAAAAACCAAGTTTATTATTTTCCGTTCACTAGAACAAAACCTACAAGTGTTTTAGTAAAAGCAGATGACATTACTTTAAGCAAGATGTCATACTTTAAAACGCGTTTTACTCAAAATGTGTGTGTGTTTTTTTTTTCTTTTTTTAAAAAAAATGTTTAAACAGGGACCGCGATTGCTCAAAAAGTTTTGAAAATAATTAACTGAAATTTTTTGCTTATGTCCCGTATAATAGTAGAAGTGTTTTAACCTTCAGATTTATCAATCACTGTTTTATTACAAAATGTACGGTCCTGTATGTGAATATAATTACTGTTTTTTTTAAGCTATTCCGTATAATGAGTAAGATAAAGTGCTCTGGTTTTTGTAAAAATTTAAATGTCTCTTATCCCGAAGGTCATTTCAAAAAGGAATAACATAACACATCAGAATTAAAAAACTGAAAATATGTTTAGAAAATTTTGGTACAGAATGGGTCGCTTTTATGTTATTTTTTGACAATTTTCACCCATTTTTTCCCATTTAAGTAATAATAATTTCTTTTTCTCTTTTTAATTTTAGCATATTTTACTTAAAATGTACTAAAAAAATCTAAAAACCACAAAAAATACCCATATCTCCATTTTTTTTTTAAAAAAAGTTGTCACAATTAGTTGGATACCCTTAAACTCCCTTCTCGCTGCTCTGGAGTTTATTGATCCAAAATAGCCAATCAACTGGGTACCGCAACCGGATTAAAGCACAAACTTATTTTGTGCCAATCAATATGCAGAATTTCATTGCGTTTTTTAATATGATTGTTGTTGTATTGTATATTGTCTCACGGAATAAGCACAAAAAAGTAAATTACATGTGGCATCTTCAAGGTAAGCCTTTTTTTCCCTATACATTATTATTTTCTATACATTCTTTTAAAATTTTTTACTCAAACTCAATCAAACAGTCTCAGTTCGGACGTCGCATTACCCCCTCTAGGTTACTAAGAAGGAGCAATAAATTGCAATGTATATATCGTTTGCTACAATTTTTATATATGTTTCCTTTTTCAAACTCTGAAGTCCCTTTCAGAAAAGCGATAGAAAGGAAACTACACCCCTAGACCCATTAATAATTTTTGGGCATTTTTCAGAAGAAATAAGTGTGGATAAATAATTGTGCGTCACATTTTCACTGCTAAAAATTTCTTTCTATTGTAAAATTTCACCGTGATGTATGAATGTACATCATATTGAGTAATACTGAATATATATCATGTTTTAGTACGTTTATAAGATATATGTTAATCGTATTCGAAAAATTATTATAATTGTACGATAGAATAGGTTGTTTGAATAATTATAAGAATTTAATAAAATCCAGCAGAGTCCCCAAACATTGGCCAAATGTAGACTGAAAGGTCACTAAATAAAATATAGTTTAATAAAACTAAAAAAACACTATTTTTACAGTTAATCGAACTAAATTGTAACTTAATCTTTTAGTCGCCAAATCTGGAAATGGGATTTGAAATGAGTCACTAGATGCGAGACTGAAGTTGAAAATAGGAAACCATTAATCCTGATGGCCTACTCAGAACAATGGAACAAAATTATTAAATTATTGTGTTGTCATCGGTCCTGGACAAGTAAGCAAGATTTCGAATTAATCTGACCATTTAAAGTGGGTAAAAATTGAGTTCAAAAAACTTAATTTTATAAAAGCTAAGCATGAATTTTGAAGGCTATTTTCACTGAACTGACTGGCCATTCACCGCTAATACATTGAGGGCTGTACACCCTAATGGAGTACTACTATTACACCAAGTCTCCCCCCCCCAAATGAATTTCCTTAGTCATGCCCTCCCCTTGTCAGATAACTAAAAACTTATACAAGAAAATGCCATTATCTTTTTTAATATTTTAAAACATCGGTAAATATATTTGTAATAGAGACTTCTACTTTGTTAGGAAGCTGTGATAGACTAGGGGTTATTATTTAGAAATCGGAATCAAAGTTTTACGGGTTCAAGTCCTGGGGCCCCTAAAGACTCGCCGTGTAGAGGAGGATGAGGCACTAAATCTTCAGATGCTCAAAGTGTGGTAATTAGGAGAAAGGGTGCCAGAGCGCGTGTTCACTTGATCAAGGTTCACAAAATTGTGAGGTCCATCGCCAATAGCTCTCGTGTTGCTTAATGGTGCTACGAAAATAAAAATGTCCACTTTGTCATTTATTCATAATAAATTCATCTATTTTTTCCAGAAATTATTTCAAACTTATATACGTCTCTTTAATTACGTCCTGCTTTATTTTTAACTCTGATTAAAATCATTTATTTTGACTATATTTGTGACAATCTAAATTTCCAGCACTGGAAGCTGTGAAAAAACATTAATTTGGAAAGAATGAAAAATAACTCCTATAATGATTATTTCAGAAAATATTCCTCATTATTGGGAATCGTACATTTGAAACTAATTTAGACGTTGGTTTTTAGAACTGAAAACATTTCCTAATTCTTTCTTTATTTTAATGTGTCCTTAAGTCCCTCTCAAATTTCCATACCACAGCCACGCGTATTTTAAAACTTTCTTAAAAATTAAACGCAGAACCAGAAAATCAGTACAGCGAATAACATCTTTCTCTCAGTGGGGAACACGTCTTTCATCATTATAAGTATATGTTTATTTTTTTTTAAATTCTCGTTAACTTCGGCAGTATTCTTCAACTGCAAATTAAAACTATTTAGTTCAAAATTTCCAACTAAGTCTTAAACACCATTTACCTGTTCATTTCCATTTTAAGACCATAAACAGAATATTTTAAAGTTACGAAGATTTTCCGCTGCTGTTCTCAGAGATAATTACGATATTCTTAAAATTTCTTTTAGCTGTTAACATCCTCATTAGCCACAAATGGAAACCTTTCCTTTACTTGTGAGCGTCTTCGGTTTCATTCTATATTCACAAAGGGATTCTACATTATTTTAAGATTCACGTATTAAATATCTATTTTGATTGGCTTTCATCTTGGGCGCATACCGGTTGATTCAAAATTAGTGTGACCAATTTTAAAAGCATATAACTAACTATTTGTGGTGAATTTCTGTCATTTTACTACTGGTTTTATTTTAAAAATGAAACATTTAAATTACTAATCTAACCATTTCTATTAGTGGGAGTAAATTATAGTACCGAAATTAGATCTTCAAACCTGGAACGAAAATTTTAAGGCTTTTGAAAGGTGGTTGTTCAAATTGTGGAAAAATATAAAACCATTTTATTAAAAATCGAAGTAAAGTCAGAACATATTGACGGGTTTCGGATAGAATGTATTATTATTTCTCTCAAAACTTGTCAAGAAGCACAGTATCCAATCACAATTGTGCTGATAAAAAAAATATGCTATAAATAGGTGAATAAACAGCTGTCATCAAATGTCTGAAAAATAGAAAAAAGAAGAAAAGCTCTTGTGTTTCTGCATTAATGTACGCAAAATAGATACTAAACATGGATAATAGAAGCTCTGTTCATCTATCCACAACTGCAATATTACATGAAAAGCGTCGCAAAGACACAGTTCGGAAAGAAGTTACCGTCAGGTTTATGTATGCATGAAATCTCCTGAATCTTCACAAGACCTTTGTAGAACCAAATTCTAAATTGCTGCTACAACTATCAGCAAAGTTTTGAAGCACATGATCAAAGAAAGTAAACGCTACTTGAAGAAAGTTTTTCTCACCAAATCTGTACCATATCATACTGCAAAATAAACTATAAAATTTCTGAAACATTAAAACAAATTAATTTTCTTCCTTATGAGAAACAACTACCATTACTGCGACTGTGCTCTTTGTGAATATTTTTTATGGCGATACTTAAAAAAACAATTATAATGAAAAGTAAGCTTAGCTCGAATAGCTAAAGATGAGAAAGCTCGGCAAACATTGAATGAAACATCCATGTAAATAACTTTATTCAATATAAATTTATGATGCTCTGAAAATCGTACATTGATTTTGAATCAACCGGTATCAAAGTTTCTGGATTGTATACCCAAAAAAAGCGGTTACAAATTGCTGTTGAGTCGATTTATGTAATGGTTACCAATCGATTAATCGTCAATTTATTGTTACCGACTAATACCGACTTACAGGATCGACTAATGATTTTCTGTTCTTATGTATATTTTAGTTCATGCTGCAATGTATCAAAATATTGTTGTGGAACACAATTATTGATGTGTGTTGGTTATAAATCTACTGAATGTATATTTTAAAAAAAGAATTTTTAATAATATCGGGTTAAAAATAAATTTCGTGATTAAAATTTTGCATGCTGTTGGTTCAACTTATGCTAAAATAAAATAGCTAAGTTAATAATGAAATGAAATTGCATATACTTTTTCCAAAATGTACAATAAATATTTTAAGGGTAATTATTAATTTTTCAAAGTATTTTGTTATTCATGCTCAGTTTAAAAGACTTGATTTGAATAAAAATGTGATTTTTAAATCATTCAGGGGGGGGGGAGACTTATAATATATTGAAGAAAAAATTTTAAAAATATTGTATATAATTTTTGACTAAAAACAATGTTTTCTGAAGGCTAAAATTTAAATTCTGTTCCTTTGACTGCCTTAGGACTAATTAGGGGTATAATAATTTTTTGCGTACACACTAAACATCAATTTTTATAAAATAAGAATGTGCATTTAATTATAAATTAAATGTTATTTTGTATTTAAACATATATTTCTCCCATTACAAAATACGCCCAAGTCGCCTACCTAATGATCTGAACTGGAGGAGGAAGTAAATGTTGGTACTGGACACACATATATAAAGGACATTTCGAAAAATTTATCCAAAGATTTGACACGTTAGGAAAAAAAAAAGAACAGATTTGCTGTTCTTTTATTAAGAATTATTACTAGACCGGTGGAGCGGGGACGTATTCAATGCAGCGAGCAGATAACATACGTGAAATGATGATTCCGAACATTCTCTATACATTTATTAAATCACTTGCTTAAGTAAACACAGTGGTATCAATTGTGAAAAGCCAATTATCCAGTCTAGCTGAGTTCGGTGTTCCTTAAATATGTTTATTTTAGTATGCGCGTCTTAGGTCTTAGTAAAGGTGGTCACCCTTAAATGCCTAGGCAGTCCACCGGTCGATCCCATCCTTGCTATAGATCCAGTTGGGCTTTCTTTACAAGGAGGCGTGTCCTGCATGTGCTGCTCCGTCGTCCTACAGGTGATATGCAAAGCGTCGTACTGGTAATATACGCATTAGTTGTTCTATTAAGGATTGAGGAAATGTCGACATGTAAAGCACTGAGCTCACTGTGTCTTCAAAGAAAATAGGCTCGTGATTCTCATCCTGAAAATGGCGTGTCACATTCCAATCATGTAGCAGTAGTTTGATTATTTTTTGACGCATCTATAGCAAACCCACTGTGGAAAAACTCTGAAAGGAAGTCAAGATTTGGATCGAGAGTACTATTATCAAAATGCTGCAGTTTGTGGGGGGATCGTAGTAACATGGACAAGACAGTTACTATTCACCGGAATCTACCTATACAGAAAAAATGTTCAATGGCAGTGTCTCCCAAACTTTTTACATATGTGTACCCCTTCTAAAATTTTCGTAACCCTGACTACCTCTCGTCAGAAAAAATGGAAATATTTTAAAAACAATCAAAATATATTTATTTTTTTGTGACGCGCACAATATAAGAAGAGAGAAATAAAATTATTCATATTAAACTAAAACTAAACTCAGTGGCGGAACAGCCCATGAGAGTCAAGGCCTACTATGCCCATCTCAGAATACGTGACCATTGGGCGGTGAGGTGCATAAGCAGATGTTCCTATCAGGTGGTCAATCTGAAACGAAACCCCTCAGTATTTAGTCCCTAAGCAAGCTAGGAACTCATTTATTGACCCACTGAAGAGATGAAAGGTTGAGTCGACCTTTCCCAGCTAGAGGGTAGAACTCCGAACATGTGGTGTGGAAGCGCGATTCGCTACCACTCGGCCACTTGGCATCAAAATTATTCATAATAAAATAAAAACAAATTTATGTTATAAATAATATTTATTTGAAGCAATGAGAAGAATAGAATTATTTGTGTTGAGTGGACAGTCTGTAATAATTTGGATCCCTCGTTACTTTTCTTCTGAGATGCGGTTCCACGTCCAGTAGTCAGCACATTGATGTCCCAAAGCACATAACAAACATTTCCTATAAGAAAAATCTCACAAAAGCTAGAAACACACTAGCACCTGGAGAAGCCATTAACTATTAACGAAGTAAGTTGTCTTTGTAATGGAGTGCGGCATTTTCCCGCCGTGTCTCACCGGACCATCTCACGCCTCACAAGACTGTCTCGACTTTATAATAAACGCTCTTTCTCGTTTATTGGTGAGGGTTAGAATAAAGATCAGCCATAATCAGAACAATTCTAATTTATCGTTCTTACTCTTAAATTAACAACCATGGTAGGAAATGCACACTTTTACTAAGTGTAGGAGCATTTACAAAGCAGAAAGGATACTTAACAATTTGATTATGATTCACTTAACTTATTCTTGGATACTTTGGATGTCTATGGTCTAAATTACTGTAATTCCATCATCAGTTATTCAACCTCCGGTCGTTAGTATTCAATTCTAACTTATTGACTAAATCATCACTTAACAATCTTTAATCATTTAGCAATTAATCGTCGAGTAACTCTCGACTAGCCTTCAACTACTTTCCACTAACCACTAATTTCACGTACCTAAAAGTTAATGATTAAATATAAACCTACATTTGCATAAACCATGTCTTCTTCTTCGGGAAAAAGTTTTCAATAGAACAACATTTAAAAGAAACAGATTTATCCCAAGAGGATTAGTGAAGGCTCGCGGATAGACCCGTTACAACTTGACTCATGAGAAAGCAGAATTAGGCGCAACTAAGCTCGGTGCAGTGCATATCACCACCAAACTTCGATGCCACGTGTACCCCCAAAAAAATTTCCCGTACCCCTAGGGGTACGTGTACCACACTTTGGGAACCACTGCTCCATGGTATGCAAATTTGGAAAAAAATTTAATTTATAGTTTCAAAATTTAACAATGTGTGCTACAAAGGGTTTGAATTTTCCAAAAAATGATTTAAAAAAAACTTTGTTTTGATTAGATGAATTTAGACTGTGTGTGAAGATAAAATTGTTTTTCTTCTATCATAGACAACCCTAAGCAGTGATTATTCGTGAGTAGCGAGTTGTACGATGTAAATTGCAACATTTTCTCTCCCCACATCGTCGCACTAGTCAGAACCAAGCTTTATTTCTGTCCTCCACTTTATCGTGCTGTGTATCTTAAATACAGCAGGTTTTTTTAAAAACATTTATTACTAAAGAAACTTTTCAATGTAACTTTATTTTTGTAGTAATAGTGTTCACTCGTCGTAATAAGTGTTAAAAAGTACTACAATACCTGTTTTTCTTTCACAAAAATTACTTTGACTTTTTACCTTAAGGCGATATGGTACTCTAAAAATCATTAAACAGTCGAAACAATTTGGCTTATTTGATACCCCGAATCTTTATAAATATGCCTGCAAAATTTCAAAGCTTTACTTGCATTTTTCATTCGGTAATGGAGCAATGTTTAATGCTAAACAGCAACTACCCCGCCTACATTTCAGATTATCTGCTAGAAAAGAGCCAGATAAAAAATGAATTAATTATTTTTCTAATGCGCATCAATGAGATTGACATTATATATGCAGTAATAAATCATTTTAAGAAAGAATTGTGCAATTCATGCAAAAATTCTAGTTTGTGAATTATTTACTGGGGAAGATCAAATGAATTTCGTCAAGATTTAAAAGGTGTGCGTGCTTTTTATGATATTATTATGAATGAAATTAAAACTTCAAAACGGATTCTCCCAAAGCACAAATACTAAATCTCCTTTTGATAACTCAGATATAATTAAAAATCTAATTCGCAAGAACAGAAAAACTCTCCCATTTTTATATATTTGTTTTTGGTGATATATACATATCCCATGTGCGCGAGACTCAACACTTTTAATATTAAAATATTTTAAGATAGTTATTAAAACAAATGCACATGTACAGTTCTTAGATTTTGATGTATTTTACCTATATATTGTTATTTGATTTTGCTTTTATTCGTGTACAATATTTAACATGCGAAGGCTTTTAAAATCATGGAAATAAAAAATAAAGGCATAAACATGTTTTGTACATGTTGTGCATTAGTTCTGAGAATGAAATTAGCTCTGAAGTGTGTGTATTTATTGTTTTTTTAATGATTATTAAGATAAAGTTTTATGAAATATTGATCTTTCATTCATTTTTTTCTATATATTCATTATGGCAGTATACTGTTTAATTGTTCTACATTTGTGCAATTTTTTATGGTAAGTAATTTTAAATAAGCTAATTAACATTTCATAAAAGTTTCAGACTATTCGATGAATATTATATCATGCTATTCATGGAATGAAAACTTCAAACTCATATTTCTCCATGTTGAATTTTTGTACATATATGTATTGTTATTCAAAACCCTAAGGCATTTTTGATAATTGAAGTATGGGTTTGAAAGTTTTTATACATGTTCTGAAATGTATGTTCTGTAAAACTGTGCATGGAATTAGCTCTAACATGTTTACTACTTTTTATAAAAAATTTCAAAATCAAAATTATTGTTTTTTTGGGGAATTTTTGGAAGTTTAACTATAAAAAAAATTAATAAAAAATTAAAGAGCAGCAGCAGAAAAAAACCTATGCGCAGTTTTATGTAGTATATTATAAGGTACTTGGAAAAAAATTTTGAAAGAAAAGAGACATATTTAAAAAAGCCTTAGGGATTTAAAAAATGCTTAAAAAAGCTAAGAAAATTAAAATTTTACAAACATTTTGCAACAAATTAAAAAAATTTGTATGGAATTATTATTAAATATTAACCTTTATGAAATACAATTAAAACCAAATATCAAATATTAAAAATTAAAAAAATTCTGAAGATGGTACCATATCGCCTTAAAAAAGCTCAAATACCTAAGCTTCATTCCCCTAGCGGTAGCACCTACCTAACATAAAAATTAATTTTGTATTTTATTTTCCTATTCATCATATACTAAAAATCATCTTTCCCCCATAGATGGGTTTGAAATACTGAAAAAAATTTTTGATCCGTCCTAAAGCATAGTACGAAAAGCCATTTATAATGATCTGATGGTTTTAACTGTTGCAAAGTTGTATTTACGTTCGACTCAGTTTATCTTTCCATCCAGAATTACGGAAAAGACATACTTTGAATTCCATTTTCTTTGAAGGAAGATAAATAGTTGATGTATATTATTCGATGCAAGAAAAAAAAAAGATCCGAGATATTTTTAGAAAACAATGAAAAAACTCGCAGCATCTACTTCCTTAGAAAGATTTTCTTTACAAAGACGTTTCTTTCGTGTGGTAAAGCTCCTGCATATTTGAAAAATAAATAAGTCATTTCGAATTCCCGAACAGTGAATGCAGTTTCTGTCAAAAGCCAAGCCTTTCTGATAGTACTCTTGTCAGGGATTTTCAGTAAGATTGTGGGTCTATCTTTTTTTCTATTGGAAATATTTTTACCAGCTTATGGTTACAATATAAAATAACATTTGCATTCGTTTCTTTCCGTAAATACTCCACAAATTATGCTTCATATTTATTTATTTTTTTATTCATTTTGCTATTTCTCATACCATACCATGTTGTTTTTATGTCACCTCATTACAGTTCGAAAACCCACATTAATTATTGTTTATTCCTTATTTCACAAAGCTACTATTTAAAAAGTTTTTAAAATAAGTTGGCGTGAAATCTGAGCGATAAAAGGAAAATAAAAAATATTTAAATGAAAACTCCTTATCTTATGGGTAGGGATACAAATAGCAGGCATTGAGACTAATGTCAAGAATCATTATAAGTTATTTTAAAATGCCACTTCTCCTACAAAACATTACGTACAAGCATGAAATTTGATTTACAAGTACGTCAAACAATGCATAACAAAAGTTAGTATGGGTTTTGCGATAACACGATTGGTATTTGTACACTACTTCTTTTTATGAATGTTTGTTTAAAATTCCTTAAAAAATTTATAAATTCTGAGTTCAGTTATTTTTTAAAAAATAAGTATTGCTTTGATTCAAAAATGCATACCAACTTTTGTTACATGCCCTATTAGTAACAGGTAAAAAATATCAAAGTATTAGGCAGAATAAAAAAAGCCTTAGCATTTTAAATGAAGACAAACTCATTATTTTACCTTTTTGAGATAATTAAGTTTTAAGTTTTGATTTGCCATAGGGATGTGAATAAAAGTGAACGTAAAAGCTATCATAATTCTACGTTTTTAAAATTTAGAGCTTTCAAATTCTGAGAGGTTTTAGAAAAGTATATAAAAAATAATTTAGACTAAACAAATTAGATTTGATTTTTTGACCCATTTTTGTCATTTGAATCGTACTGTGTCTCCTTAAGATACATTTCAGTCGATATTATTCCTTAAGATGGCATCATTATTGGATAAAACAGTTTTTGTTAAATTTGTGATGAAGATTTAATTTAACCTGTACAATCATATGCTAGTTAGACGTCAGCATTCCTTTTCCACCAGTTATAAGATAAATTTTTACCTATTACACTCAACTTTTATTTTAAATTTAAGGCGGTTAAAAATTCTTAAGTTATTTTTTAAAGATGTTTTGCCATTTAATATTATGATGCACTTATATGTTTAAACATTTTTAATTGTAATTACTTAATAAAAAGTAACTGAAATAAAAAATTTTCTTTGTTGACCTAAATAGAAATTGACTTTTAAAAAAAGCTTTTTTTTATTACTTGTTTCTTCATTTTCTTACAAAATATTGCTTTTAAATAATTTTGTACTGTAATAATATGAAAAAACATATTAACATGTGCATTGTAATTCGAGTGACACTAAATGATATGTATATATATATATATATATATATATATACACTCATGTCCATAAATTAAGGGTAATTCAGAATCACACAGAAATTGAACTCTAAAATAAAATTTTCACCTGTAGAATTATCACACACACCTTGAAGAAGAATATGCAAATTACAGGAAACTTACAGATGGCACGGATAGGGTACGTCACAATGACTAGAGTATAAGAGAGGGTATATAAGGAATGGTGGCAAAGAAGTAAAATTATTCACAAGCGCTTTAAAAGCCTTTCAGTGCAATAACCGCATAGTTATGGCACAAACGAAGCATTTGGGTGATTTTTTACGTGGTAGAATTATCGGACGACTGGAATGTGGACGTACCCAGCTGGAACTATCCGAGTAACTTGGAATAGCCCAAGTGTCATCTCCAGGCTATGGCAACGATTCCAATATGATGGTAATGTGAGTAGATGTTACAACACATGTCGCCCCCGAGTTACAACGCCGAATGAGGACCGGTATTTGGCAGTTACTGCCAATAGAAACAGACGGAGCACAGCATCAGACCTATCTCGTCAGCTCTCTTCAAGCTACCTGTACGACAGTTTCAAGGCAGACCGTGTACAGACGCTTAGGGCACATTGGTCTATATGCTCGTAGGCCTGTCAGATGTGTTCCCCTTACCGCAACTCACTGTCGCCTGCGATTAACCTAGAGTAGAGAGCATGCATTGTGGACACCGCAACAGTGGTCTTGTGTGATGTTTTCCAACGAGTCCAGGTTTAGTTTGCTGTCTGATTCTCGTCGGACTTTCCTATGGAGAGCGCCAGGTTCCCGTTACCACCAAGAGAACACAATTGAACGACACCGTTATGGTGGTGCAGGATGGCTCGTTTGGGGAGGAATTATTCTTGGTTTCAGAACTGACCTGCATGTTCAGAGTGTAACGATGACAGGCCACATCTATCGAGATGTCATTCTGGAACAACATGTACGTTTGTTTCGGGGTGCCATGGGTGCTGAATTTCTGTTTATGGATGACAACGCCCGTCCTCACCGTGCAAACATTGTAGACGAATGTCTTCAATCGGAGGATATCACCTGTATGGATTGGCCAGCATACTCATCGGACTTGAATCCAATAGAGCATGTGTGCGATATGCTTGGCCGACGAATTGCAGCCCGTCAACCCCCTCCCACCTGTCTACCGGAACTTCGGAGGTCATTGCTTGATGAATGGTGTAATATTCCCAAGATCAGATTGATAATTTGATACTCAGCATGCGTAGGCGTTGTTAGGCCTGTATTGCATCGTCCGGGAGACATACTCCGTATTAACCATCATACTAACCATGTTATACTGTTTTTTTGTTAATGGATTCTTGTTTGAAATTTGCTCCAGGGAGTAAAAATCGCAATTTTTATTAATTATGTCAAACATATAGCATCTTTTTTGCTCTTTATCTTTTGTTCAATAAATAGACTTTACAAATAAGTCAAATTTGTTTTGCTTCTGTCTCTTTCTTTGCCTGAACTTCATTAACCTTAATTTATGTGGCCATGAGTGTGTGTATATATATATATATATATTGAAGAAATAACAAGACTAAACTATTGACTAACAAAGCCAGAAGATAGAAATCAGATTTTAAGACACATCACTATAAAAAAATGGTGGAAATGTATATTGTACATGATTTAAATAAATGTATGTATAGCAGGAAACAGAGTTAGAACTTTAAAATAGAAGACACCATAAATGTCAATGGACTAAAATGGAGAACTATTATGATTTCTAAAGCTGATATATATACGCTTTTGCAATATTATGGTTTCTAACATAACCATTTACTGTAAGGTATCCAGCTATGTTCGGAATCATGATTTTGAAAATCCGTATAAATGCATAATTTTTTTTTATATTTAGTGTCACCTGAATTAGAATATACATATAAAATTGTCCTAAGAATAATACTTTAATAAAAAATTAATTAAAAGCAATTTAAATAAATTAAAATTGCAATAAAGCAAGCAGTTGAAGCAATTAAAAAAATAAAGAAAAATTGACGTATTTTCATAACATTCTCCTTTTATGGAAAATGCTTCTATAATAATATTTTGTTTATACTATAGAAAAGACTTCTCTATACAAACCCTGAACTAGGATTTTTGAAAAATCCACATTTTTTTCAGAGTTACTATCAATTGAAGTAGTAATTGATATGTTTTGGTTAAAATTTCTCTATTCTGATGCTTTGGAATGTGAATAAGTCCACTTCTATAAATAGTATATTTCAAAAATCCTAATTCAGGCTCTGCAGTGAAGTTTTAGCTATATATTGGCCAAATATTATTATTATTATAGAAGTATTTTCTATAAAAAGAAAATGTTTTGAATTTATGCCATTCTTTCTTCATTTTTTTGCCAAAAAACTGCATTTAAATAATTTTTTTTGTAATAATATTCCTAAAATATTTTATATTTATATTCTGTTGTAGGTTATGCCATCTGATCGGCAGTAACCTCAAATGCAACAGATAAACGAACTTCATCGTGGCTAAAGGCTAGATTTTTACGCCTGTCGTTGGCCTTAGCTTTGAGCACCATGCAGGTGACAGTGTGGTTTTGCTCGGTTCCGTCCCAATTTGGAGGGAGAACCCCCTGGGAGTGGTCAGGGGCCTCCCACCTTTCTTCCCCTCCCACCAACCTCACAAGTGAACTTGCGACTTGACGGCTATTTAGAGTACCCCCATACCGTGAAAGCACTATACATTTACAAACATCCATGCCTTCTCTGGGATTCGAACCCAAGCCCTACGGCACCGCAGTCAGTGTCACTAACTGCTATACCGAATGGGGTATGTACATTATAATTCAAGTGATACCTATATAAAAAAAATATTCGCGTATACGCTTTTTCAAAACCATATTCCAAGAAGGATACCTTAACCATTTTGGGTAATTAGACAATAAGAAAAAAAAAGTTTTCTTTCACAAATCCATAAAAAGCATAATCAAATGAAATAAATAATTTCAGCCATTATACTTTAAACTATTCGAAACCATTAAAAAATTCTGAAAAAGAACAATTATTATATTCCCAATTAATTAATTTAATCCCTTTTGGCATAAGATGACCTTAAGAGAATCCGGAATTATGTAAATTAACTAACTTTGGAGAAATATATTCAGATTTAAAAGACGTCTCTTGAAACCTGGGGAAAAAATGTATTAAAGCTAATTAATTACTCGAAAAATAAACTGTCGAATTGCGGAATTCATTAAAATTATTAAAGTTCAATTCATTATAATTAGTTGCTATGAAGTTTAAAAAAATTTCAGTTAATGTAATATATTAGTATATATTGGAATAGTTGAATATAAATTAATCAGCTTTTTTTTTGTCTAAGAAACAGCAATAAATTTTTTCTCGTCGTCTCTTTTCCCAAACAACAACTGACTCATCATTTTCATTTAAAAAGTTAAAATAACCTTAATGAACGAGAAAAAAATTGAAAATATTATATTTATTATTTCTTTAAAACTCCAGAGAAATAAAAGGAAAATATCATAGAATTTCTTTTGGGGGTATTTTCTCTTTTTAAATACATAGAATTTTTTTATCTGTTTACTTTTATGTATATACAGATTACAGCAACTTATAAAAAGAATTGAGATATATATAAACAGCATCATCAATACATATAGTAAATTTTTTTTCAAACAATTACATTCCGTTCTGTATTTTCTTTTTTTTTTCTTTGCTTTTTAAAAATAATAATGAAAAAAAAATGCTATTGTAATAAATTCGTTGAAAAAGGAAAGCAGATTAGATTCAAATGTAGAATAAACTATACAAAAAAAGAAAAGAAAAAGAGAAAACCTTGGATGGAAGGATTATTTATAAACGTTGCATTCTGAAGCTTAACGGGGCAGCGGTAGCCTAGTGGTCAAGGTAACATACTCGCAGCCGGAGTGTCATGAGTTTGAACCTAGTACGCTGAAAACCCTCCGTGTAGGGGAGCGATGCACGTTAAATCTGTCGAGAGCTCAAACGTCCTCCAGTTGGTGGGGTGGGGTAGTTAGGAGAGGGGGTGCCAGATCAGGTGTCGTATTCGTCACTTGACCATGGTTCAAAATTACGAGGTTCGTCACCAAAAGCTCTCGAGTAGCTAAACAGTGCGACTTTAATATTCACTTACTCACATACCCTGAAGCTTAACGAAGGCTCCTGGTGGTGGACCTCTCAATTTTAAACTAAGGTCAAATGACGAGTATGAAAATGAGCTGGCACTTCACTTTCCAAATTTTCACATCACCCTGTGAGGGACTTCCCGTTGAAGTTGCTCCCTCACCATCCCGCCTACCTAAGGGTATGGGGTGAAACAAAGCATGACCAGAAACTTCCATAATAATTATTATTTTATTGTTATTCAAGCACACTAATCAACCACAAGAGGATGCCCTAGGAGTGATATAAAGAAAGCAACGAACCCTAAGTGAACGAGCGCAAGTAATCAGTTTAATTTAATCTAATATATCTTAGACTATAGATACCCAATCCACTAATTTAGTATAGTGGCAAACTCCGTTCTTAACTCAAGTTGTGAAAATCAATTCAATCTCACTTTCGTAATGCCGCAACAGTTTCTCCACTCCTTCTCCTTTACAATTACGAAACCCTGACTTTATGTAGACAAACTAATCTCCATATCAGGGTTTCTTCTTGAGATGGATGGCTATGAATTAACGCAAATGCTAGCCCTAAGTTTCCCCCAGAGGATTAGTGTGAAGGTCGCGTAAAGATCCGTCAAAACCCTAACGGGGGAGGGGGTGCTTTAAAAATCTCCTGCTTTAACGTACATCTGCCCCTCTATATGACAGGTCTTTAATGACACCAATAATCAAACTTAAGACTTGACAGAAACAACACCAATTATTTGTTTGGAATCCAAAATTAAAATATAGGGCTCTCGCTCATTTTAACGATTTTTCATCTCGATAGTGATTTTATCCTTGCAAACTTTATTGGTAATCCTTACACAAAATTCTCCCAATCGCTAATCTGCATCCTATACTTCTTTTTAATTTTTGGAACAAGAAAAATTTATATTATAAAAATTGATGCTATCCGATTTCATAGTTAAAACATTCTACTTGTCAGTTATTTAATTAAAATGTTCGTGGCAAGCGATGAAGAAAAAGTTGCATGATTGTCTGTTAACTTTGCCCTTCAAAACTACACGAGGGCCATTGGAGAAGAATCTCAGGTGACAAGAGCGACAACGGAGCCGGCGCCTTACTTTCCAAATTTCCACTGCCATGCCAAAAAAAGAAATTTGAGCCTGCACAGATTTAAGGTGTATCAGTTACTCTCTAAACAGGATGGGCAGACTTTTCCAGGATATCAGCTACTTCTAATTTTTTCAAGGTGTTGCGGTCCATCCAGTGTTAGTGGCGCACACAAGGGCGGGGAAGGGGTCCACGGATCCGCACCCTCCCTCATATATAGCCCTTGATTTTTTCCCCGATTCATTATAATCCCATGTATATAGTACGTAAAATGTAATTAAGTATTTGCTATTGGTAATTTTTTTATTAATTAATGTTAATTATTTATTCAGTAATTTATTTTTTTGCTGTTTTTGTTCCTTGACAATCAACAAAAATAAAAATAAAAAGTGTTTGGCTGCGAATTGGGGTATGATACGAGAATGGTAGACCTTCGAATTCCATCCCCCCTTGAAAAATTCTTGTGTGCGCCACTGCCCAGTGTCGTAAGTGTAGTGACGTAAGGAAAATGTTATTATTATAACTTAATAATAAATACGGAATATGTACTTATACATATACCTACAGATCTAAAATAAAAAACAACACTTTTAAAACCGCGTTTAAAGCAAAACGCAAGAAAAAACTCAATAGTAATAATAACCACAAATATAATTATATCAAATGATGCATTTATTATGAAACAATTCAAAATACATTAAAAAAATAAAACGTTTTCATCTTAAGTTAGTTTGTGTTGTTGTGCTAAGTCTGTAGAAGACTTAGTCTGCGTACTGTCAGCCAATCTTGAATTTTCCGTATATAATTACTAACTGCTGAAATCTTCAGGCGTTCACCACCAAAATGCCTTAGCGGTCCACCAGTCGACCGCGATCGACGTAATGCCCACCCCTGCTTTACACGATGGATACTTTTAGGCACCGGCGAAAAAACTGAAATAAAAATATTCTTTCATATATTTTCCATAGTTATGAAAATGTTATTTTAAAATTACTTGACTAGTTTGAGATTATTTACACTAAAAATATGTTTTCAAAAAAAAAAAATCTTCCAAGAATTTTGAAATACAAATACATGTTCTTATGTGATTTATTATATATAAGCAAATATATTTATGTTATTTAATAGCAGCGGTAATCTAGTGAATATGGTAGTGGATTCTCGTGGCTTGGATGTCATGAGTTCGAGTCCTAGTGCTACTGAAGACCCGCCGCGTAGAAAAGCTAATGCACGTTAAATCTGTCGAGCTCAAAATCCTCCTGTTGTCATTTTGTGGAATTTTGGAGAGGGGGTGCGAGCTGAGGTGTCATCTTCATTACTTGACCGTCATTCAAAATTACAAGAACACTCTCCAATAACCCTTGTGTAGCTTTATAGTTTGATGTAAATAAACTCACTAGCACATTTATGTTATTTATGTAGTTTATTTTAGGGCAGTGGTTACAGCATCGGATTTAAGACCAGAGGGTCTGGGTTTGAGGCCCTATTCCCACCAAATACTCTCCGAGTACATACGGAGTATGCACTCGTTAATCAGTGGGTCTGAAAGTCATGTAGGTGGTCGCAGTAGAAAACACGGATTCAGGGGGCTGGAGAATGTTTCCCTCCCCTCCAGTTCTATGCCTAAATTGTAGAGGTGGAGATAGGTGGTGTCGCCATCTATCGTGTAGAAGTCCAACCTGTCTCAGGCTCAGACAACTTTCATTTCTTCTCTTCGGGAAGAACACGACAACAACAGCAACATTATTTATTTTTAAAAATATCGTATTTATTCCTATACTTTATGTAAGCATCAAATACCTACTGAAACAAAACAAAAAACAGAAAGAAATGTTCGAAAAGCTTCGAAGTTACTATAACGAGGTACTTAAAACTCTCTCTTTTCAAAAAGTATTTTATTACAAGCCATTTGAAACATCTTAATACACATACAGGACATCTTAGGACATCGAGGAAAACTATTACTCCATTTCTTTTTAGTATCCTTACTAAAATAACTACATCGCAGTAATGTTTCCACGCTCTATACTACCCTTCAAATATTTAATAAACTAACATCCACAATCTGTCAACGGTACATTTGATTCCATCACTTCACTGGAGCCAACTAATGTCCATTCCATATGGTCATCGTAAGGAATAGATCTTTCTGTATTATTTCCAGAAAGTTGATTTGATGATCCGTTGGATTCCGGGTCCAGAAATGTGTCAACGTCCATTTGTTTGATTTTTGGCAAGGAATGATGTTTTTGTTTGGATATTGATTGGTCTAATGTCAAGGGTAAAACTGTACGGAATGGTTTCTCCTTTCTGGGGGACTTTTATTTTTGTCTTCCATTTTCTACACAGATAAGCGGAATTGAAATTATGTCCTTCTGTATGCTTTATCTGTAAGACCATTGATGGGTTAATGGTTTTAATGAAAAGACCTTTTGTGATTTTTACTATTACCGTAAAATCCGAAGTATAACACGCACTTATAACATAAAAAAAGGTGGAAATTTATGGGTGTGCGTTGTACCCCGGGTATAAAAATGAGAGCTTTAAGAATATTAAAAAAAAAAGATGAGTATTGAAAAAATTGGACTTCTACATGTATCGAAATATTCTTTATTTAAAAGAAATGATAATCCTAATGTGAACTTAAGGTATCCGACTCGTTGCGACAACATTTTTTTTAAAAAATGTAGATTGTGGATTTTTTTTTGTTGTTGTTATTTTTAGATTTTTTAGTATATTTTAAGAAAAATATGCTAAAATTAAGAAGAGAAAAAGAAATTATTATAATTAAAATGGGTAAAAATTGACAAAAAATAACATAAACGCGGTTCATTCTCTACCAAAGGTTTATGAACAAATTTTCAATTTTTCAACTCTGATGTGTTGCTATGTATTCATTGTCGAAATGACCATCAGATTAAGAAATATTTCATTTTCTTACAAAAACTAGAGAACATTATCTTAGTTATTATATGAAATTGCTCAAAAAACAGTGGTTATATTCATATAAAGGTCTGTAAATTTTGTAATAAAACAGTGATGGATAAATCTGAAGGTTAAAACATTTCTACTATTATACAGAATTAACACAAAAAATTTCAGTTAGTTATTTTCAAAATTCTTTAGCAATCGCTGGCCCCGTTTGATTATTTTCAAAAAATCACATTTCGAGTAAAAAGCGTTTAAGATATGACATCTTTGTTTAAGTGATGGCTTCTGCTTTAACTAAAACACTTGTAGTTTTTGTTCTAGTAAACGGAAAATGATAAACTTGGTATTTTCATAAAGCTAATAAGATGGCCTATAAAATAAAATCATAAAAAAATTGTCAATTTTTGGCAAAAATCACAATATTAGCGTGGTCGGATACCTTAAAGGGTTGTAGTTCTAGAAGTATACTACTTTTTTCTAAGGCTTGGAATAATACCTTAAACAAGACATCACATCATAAGAGCATTGCATACGTAGATTTCAAGTTTCTTCGTAAAAAGGGGGGAGTGCGTTACACGCCGAATATACCTAAAAATTAAAAATTGCAGCTTGAAAGTATAGGTGCCCGTTATACGTTGGATTTTACGGTAAGTTAATGTTAGAGATAGGAGAGGAAATAAATAGTATATAATTATACATTTCCAGTTAGGATCGAGCCGTGATAGCCTAGTGGTCAAGTTCATGGATTCGTGGCTGGCGTGTCATGAGTTCGAGCCTAGGGCCGCTGAAGATCCGCCGAGTAGAGAGGGCGGCTGCTCGTTAAATCTATCGAGGCTCAAACGTCCTCCCGTTGGTGCGGTGTGAAAGTTAAAGGAGAGGTGCCATCTCAGGTGTCATCCTCATCACTTAGTCACAATAGACTAGAGCAGGGGTGGGCAGACTTTTCCAGGGTACGGGGTACTTCTAACTTTCTCAAGGTGTTGCGGTCCACCCCTTCTCCAGTATAGCTGGCATCGGTGTTCCACAAATAGTATGCACGTCTTAGTAAAGGCGGTCTATCGGTCAATCACGATCGACTTAATGCCACCCCTGGATAAGAGCCTTAAGAGTGAATTAGATGCAATGTACAACGGAAGGAGAAAATACGATAAATCCATACATTAAATCTCATTGCGCGATATTTCTGTTAAAATACTGCAATAAAATTTCTGTTGGAGTGGTGTGGTAGTTAGGAGGGGAGGTGAAAGCTCAGGTGTCGTCCTCGTAACTTGACTATGGTTCAGAATTACGAGGTCCGTCGCCAAAAGCCCTCGTGTAGCTGAACAGTGCGACGTTAATATTCCCTCCCTCATTCACACTAGATCTCGAATATTGAGGCAAAAAGAATGGGTAGGTTGTATATTATCACAAATATGCTCGTTAGGGAACAAGTAGGCCATAAAAGTGACCGGTGACTTATGTGGATCAGCATTTTCATGCTTCCTGCGAAGGAAAGAGAGCGCATGACCGTTGTCGTCACTTCACCGTGGTTCAAAATTACGAGGTCTTTCGCCAAAAGCCTCCGTGCAGCTTTATAGTGTGACGTTAATATAACTCTCACTCCTCAAATTCTTTATACAAAATTCGTGATAATATCATTAGCGCAAGCAATTGGGGAATAAATAATTTTGCACTTTATCGTTTTAATAGCTGGCACACAGAAAATTTTGAAACAAAAATTTAAACTTTCAAAAAATTCATTTATTACCTATATAGAAATTTCTTTTTCTTTTCAAAATAAATAAAGCACTCCTTTATCAAAAAAACCCATTCTATTAAAATTTCATGTGTTCAACATAAAATGAAAATTTATGCCGGGAGGAGGAAAGAATATCGAATAAAAAAATTGTGTATACGAGGGCTGTTTCTTTAAATAAGGTCTGTTTGTTTTTTAAAAAATAACGATAATATTCAGTTTCAAAAAACCTTTATTTTAGGATTGTACATACTTTTGCCTATTTTTCTGTATAGTTGCCAATTTTATTAATACACTTGTCATACCTTAAAACTTCGTTTTGAAAACCCTCTTCAAAGAGGTCTGCCGCTTGGTGCCTACTGCGCAACTCTACGGAAGCTCCGAAGAGCATTGCAAAACAAACGGCGCGGCATGCTGTCAAAAGGTGTTTTGCTTTTCCACGAAAACGCAAGGTCCCACACTTCTCGAACGACTCGGGACTTAATCGAATCTTTTGGCTATAAGGTTTTCTGAGCATGTACCACACAGCCCCAACCCTGCTCCCAGCGATTTTCACCTTTTCCAGTACCTCAAACACAGTGGTGGTGGGAAGCGCTTCAGTGACAACGAGGAAGTGAAAGCGGCCGTGAACTCTTGGCTGTCCGACCAGGTGGTAGAATTCTTTGAAGAGGGTTTTCAAAACATAGTTTTAAGGTATGACAAATGCATTTATAAAATCAGCAACTATGTGGAAAAATAGGCAAAAGTATGTACAAACCTAAAATAAAGGTTTTCTGAAACTAAATATTATCGTTATTTTTTTAAAAACAAACGGACCTTACTTAAAAAACAGCCCTCGTACATCTATTTCAACTTTTCTTATCTTCGCCTTTTATCTGTTTTCGTTTACTCGTTAGAAAACTATTTTTAAAGTAATCAATAGAATTTTCTTTTTAATCTTCTAATGCAGTTTTTCGTTCAAAAAAATCTCGCTTAAATTTGTAGATCAAAATAAATAATGAAAAAAATAATAATCAAATGAAATAAAAATAATAATGAATGAAATAATAATAGTGTGTGTGTGTGTGTGTGTGTGTGTGTGTGTGTGTGTGTGTGTGTGTGTGTGTGTGTGTGTGTGTGTGTTGTGTGTGTGTGTGTGTGTTGTGTGTGTGTGTGTGTGTGTGTGTGTGTGTGTTGTGTGTGTGTGTGTGTGTGTGTGTGTGTGTGTGTGTGTGTGTGTGTGTGTGTGTGAATTATTTATACGAATATATCGGTTGCTTAAAGAAATAATAGAGATGCCTCATTCCGTAACTCTTAATCCGATTTAAACCATTCAGGGAAAAACAATTCTAAATTCTAAGTACATTAAAGTATTATGTTTGGTTAATAAACTGCCCGTTCGTCTAGTATAAATTACATTATATATATTATACTCTAAACACCATAATCTTTATTGCATATACGTATAACTCAAAAAACAATTTTAGGGAATTCGGAAGCAAAGAAGAAATTTAATTTCAACTCCGCTTATGCTAAATTTAATAAAAATAAAGAAAAGCATTTAGATAAAATATATTTGAAAAGCACGGATTAGTAAAATAGCTTATATTCTAAGAATGAAAAAAAATATTTACTACAAACAAAATTGACTCGTAAGCATATAATTGGAAATGAAATTGCAAGAAGCTAAAAATATAAAGGAATTGTTTAATACACGTTGACGTTGAATTTTATGAGCTTGATATTTGCTTAGATTAAAATACTTATTTTTCAAGCCCTTCAAATTCAATTTTCTTAAAATACCTTTGAATTAAAAGAAACTCTTTTTTTTTAAAATTAAATTCCATTTATTCTAAAACAATATCAATGTCATAAGAAGCACAAAAAAATGACATGGAGATTATATCGTAATCAGATACCATACTTATTTTATTTACAGAAAAAAATTAATGGGTTATTTGTTAAAATACATTTGTAAAATTAGAAAATACTGTTTAAACTGCTTTCGTATACAAAATTCTCTAAGCAATATTTTACCAAAAGCGCAACATTATCTAAAAAAAAATCGTAATTTTTCACACAGATGATTTTTATTTTTTCATAGAACGTATTTTTTTACACTCCATTCAAAATGGAATATTCCGTTAAGAGTGAGGCTATATTTATGTATTATAATGGTTCTAATAAAATAATTTTAATGCCTGTTACTTGCCATTAGTAAATTGTTTTTGCTGACTGGAAAATATTGTAAAGCATTTATGTTGAATATATAAGACAAATAGTACAGGTTTAAAGATGGATACGTATATTATATTATTTTTAAAAAAACTTCGTAATTTCATGATCGAATTCTATTTAAAAGTGCATTAAAAAATTTCATTTTTTTTTCAATTCCTATATATATATATATATATATATATATATATATCTTGTTCATATCTTCAATCGTTAATAAACTACTTACTATTTTTCACCATTCAAGTTCAAATACATTTTTTAAACTTGTAGTGGATGACCCTTGATTTTAATACAGTTTTTTCAAATATTAATTCATTAATTAAACTTAATTAATGAATAAAAAGTAAAAAACAAAAATAATAGTCCAACAGCATATATAGAAAAGAAAATTGTTCGCTGTGGCCCTGAGCTCTATGGATAGCACGTTGGACTTCTAATCCAAAGGTCGTGGGTTCGAATCCCACCTGTAATGGCCTAATTTCTGAAAATGTGATTTCCTTTTTGCTATAATATTTTACTAGACGAATTAAATTTAATGAATGAATAAATAGTAACAAACAAAAAAAAATAGTCCAACACCATATATAGAAAGGAAAATCGTTTTCTATTTTGTCATTTAATATTGTGATTTTGTAATATGTATATACATATTTATATTAATTATAACTATTTAATAAAAAGTAACTAAAAAAATCCTTCTTTGTTGAACTTAGTAGGAATTGACTTAAAAAAATAATTTTTATATTACTTGTTTTCTGTACTTACCGATTCAATTTTCATTTCATATATTACTCCAATCTTTTTAATTTTACTTTAAATATATTAAAAGTTGAAAAAATTGTTTATTTGCTTAAATAATCAGTTTGATGCGAAAAATACACAAATTCCAATAAAAAGAATAGCTAAAAATAATATATTATGTTGAAGTAAAGATTAAGCTAATTTCCTACTTTGAATTTTTTAAATAAAATTAAATATACTGTCTTTAATTACCTTACTTATTCAGAAAAACTTGCCTTTTTGTGAAAATAAGCAGAAAGACAATCTCAAATTACTCATAAAATTTGTTTTGAAATCACTTGCATAGAACAAATTCTATGAAAAATAAGAAACATTTTTTTAAAAAAAAGGCTTAACATTTCCAATTTTTTGCGTAAAATAACGCTTTATTTAAATTAAGAAATTACTATATTAAAAATTCTGTTTCAACAGTATTTTCTATGGTTAATAAGAAATTATGGTTTCAAATTTCATAAACAATAATGCCTTTAAAAAAAGAAAAAAATCTTAAATCACTTACTTTAAACTTCCTTCAATGCAATGGAGTCTATAAGTTAAAAAAAAAAGGCTTAACAAAAATTATTCCAATGCACCATAAAAATTAATATCGTACTTTAATAAAGGAATTTGATACTTGACCGTCATAAAATTTAAAAAAGTAATTCCTTTCAAAAAGGCTTAGCTGATCTTCACTAATAAATTCTTTTTATCTGATGAGACTGGAGCTTATTAAGTTTCACCTTGCCCTCAAAATATTTAATAGAATATAAAAAAAAATTGAAAAGACGTGGAAAAGGTTAAGAAAAGACCAAACACAAAAGCGGAGAACATTACTTTTGAAAGAATTATTCACTCAGCTCGGCTTGTTCGACGATTTTCTTGACCATTCATTATAGGGACACTTTAAATTACTCTCTTCTTTAGTTTCAGTTGCCATCACACACAGTTAATTGCTTCGTTCTTAAAAGAAGTAGGAGAAATGTTTTCTTTTTTCTTTTTTTGCTTCAGTTTTTTCTTCTTGATTACCTTTTTTTCTTTAGCTTAGGAGAAATGCCTAGCTTTTCTCTCTTTCTCTTTGAGCGAATTTTACTTTGCTTGTTTTCGAGGACACTTAATAAAGAGTTCGAATTAATTTTTCTTGCAGACGATTTTTTTTTTTAGTTAAATTAACACGTTTTGAAGAAGTGAAGAAATTTTTCCAGCGATATTTTGTTGCTGCTTTGTAAACATTTTTATCAATTCGCTTAGATGAAATGTTTTGAGTGTTTACTTAATTTGTGCGATGGTATTAGAACGTAGTAGGGAAATATAAGATTTCTTTAAAAAAGGAGTTCAAAGGAAAGTTGTTCTTTTTAAATATTTTATCTAGTGTTGGTACAACTTGTTTTTCTTCCTGCATCGAATAGTTTCACAGTGTTCGTTTTATAAGTTTAAGTTTTCGTTATAGTTTGTTTTAAAATAAATGTTTTGTTATCATAAGAGAATTAATAAAAATGTGTTTTGTCACATTATCTTTTTACAAAAATATTACGATTTGTTATGTAAGAACGAATTCCTTTCTAATTTATTAAAGATATTGTTGTGTAGATCTAGGTCCGTGGATTTTATGCTATCAATCCGAAAGAGCAGAACAGTTATTTTAGAGAGATGAAATTTATTGTAGAAAAAGTATTCGTTAAGAACAAGATACAGCAGTAAAATTCTCACAATATATTCCAGAAGGTTTTCAAATCTTTCACTTGGCTCAAACACAACTATCAGAATCTAAAATTACAAGTACGTAATTATAAAGATTATCCGCAAGCAACACTCGATTACAGCAAGTAAAGTCTTCAACAGTAGAAGCAATACTTACTCAATTTCGAAGAGCATAGTAACTTTCCACTGATTTTTGAAAAAAACAGCTCTTTGTCATAGATCATGATGTTATTGATGAATATAGTAATTTCCAGAAGGACCCTTATGGTCACCAAAACGTCAAAAATGGTCGCCAAACCATTAAACTTGGTCGCCAAGAATGATGCCAACTTGTCTGTATCTTTAATATTCGCCAGTTTTTATCATTCAATGAATGCAACAGAAAATATTATGCAGATTCAGATTAATTACACTATTTTAAGATAAAATTAACTCTCATTAGTTACACAAAATTCGTAGCCATATATTAAAAATTAAATCTTGTTTTCCACTAGATAAACAAAACTTTTCTTATTAAAATAATTTCAATGCGAATACGTGAAGTGAACAAGCATTGAAATCAGAAACGATGTAAAATAATGACTTTCAAAGTATTTCAGTGTTTATTTAGCTGAGTAAATAAATATAAAACTTCAAAAATTTTAATAGAGTGAAAATGTAATATTTCCTTTTGCAAGATTCGCAATAACAAACCGTGTGTCTAAAAACATATTTTGTAAACAAGGGGATAATTTTCAAAGATCTTTTGTTACAACACAACAAAAGAATCAAAATTTTGTGGTTAATGAACCATTTATTTATTGGTTGACTTATTTTCACAACTTTGTAATTCTTTGCAACTTAAATATTTATAGAATAAATAATAAAAAATGTATGACCAAAGGCACCCAATGAAATCAGCGGATGTGTGTTTAAATAATTAATTTTGTACTTTTAATATGCACATGCAACCATATTTTATTAATTATTTTATGAAAAAATTATTTTTATAAGTATCGTGTGTTATGGTAATTTTATAATCATCGAGAAATTTTAATAATTTTTTTTTCTATAAGAGGTATGTTCACAAAATATTCGGCACATGTGCTCTAAGAAATAATAGATGAAAATATTAAAATTTTACTTTAAACTCCTTCAAATTATTCCCCTTTGTTTCCTCAACACTTCTCTCAATGTGTGTGTGTGTGTGTCAGAGAGAGAGAGAATTCACACATTGTGATTCAATCTTTGAAAAAAAATTTTAGTTTTTGATTATAATGGCTCTTTAAAACTCTCGCGTAAAAAAAATAATTATTAACTTTATTCCTTGAAAATTAAAACCTCGGATTTTTTTTTATTTTTGAAGTAAAATTGCATTAGACATCCTCATCCGATTATCTGGACCAATCAGAAGAGGCATCTTCGGAAGTCATGTGAGTTTTTGAACTTCCGGTTGCCGTTTGATATCAATACTCAAGTTTTCTTGGGAAATTCGCGCTACGCTTTGTATTTGTCATAATATTCCGTTATTGTCTGTTGCTCCTTATATGTGCTTTTGTGTTCTTTGTTGTGCCGTCTCCTAAGTGGAATAAAAATGCAATACCTGTCCCCAAGAACATGTCTCATCAATCCAACAGCAAAAAAACGTGTCACGTAATCGTGCAATAGATAAAAAAAACGTCTTATCTCGCCGTTCGGGGCATATATATACTACTAGAAATGTTTTTTTTTTTCCTTGAAAATGCTCAAACGGGGACAGCGATTGCTAAAGAGGTTTTGAAAATAATTAACTGAAATTTTTTGTGTATGTTTTGTATAAGAGTAGAAGTGTTTTAACCTTCAGATTTATCAATCACTGTTTTATTACAAAATTTAGTGTCCCTTATGTTAATATAATCACTGTTATTTTAAGCAATTTCATATAATAACTAAGATAAAGTGCTCTAGTTTTTGTAAAAATTAAAATATCTCTTATCCTGAAGGTCATTTCAAAAATGAATAACATAGTAACGCATCAGAATAGAAAAATTGAAAATTTATTGATAAACTGTTGGTACAGAATGGGTCGCGCTTATGTTATTTTTTGTAAATTTTTACGAATATTTTCCCATTTTAGTAATAATAATTTCTTTTTCTCTTCTTAGTTTTAGCAAATTTTTCTTTAAAATGTACTAAGCAAATCTAAAAACAACAAACAGTCCAAATATCTCCATTTTTTTTTAAAAAAATTCGCAAGTAGTCGGATGCTTTAAAATTAGTTTTGTTAGATAATCAATCTTCCCCTTCTGTTTATAGTACGAGCGAAATCCAAATTATATTGGATAAATCTACTGAATGAAATTATTATTTATAAAGTATTACTATACGTATAAAACCTAAAATGTATAAAAGGTACTGTACCTAAAATGCGCATGCGAAAATGTATAGATCACTTCTCGAATCAAAGAATCTTTAACAAGGTATAGCCAGATCTAGTGATCCAGAAATATATTCGAAGCTATTGAACCAGTGTTTCTCAAACTGTGGGCTGCACCCCCTAGGGGTTCTGATAACTGTATGTGGGGGGCGCGGGCATATTGAAAAGTCGAAAACAAAAGATTATTAAAAAATTATCAATGCACTGAGAGTAAACAAACAAAATACATTGACATAATAAAAAATAAAATACACATTTACACTGATATAATCCACTTACAAATGTATCAGTACTGCACTATGCATTTTATAAATAGTTTTTAACAATACTAAGTTAAGAACAAGTTTAATAATTACCAGTGGCCCCACACAGGGGCTTGTCAAATATAAAACTGTATACAAAATTTTACACTTATCTTGATAATTTTTCACTTTATAATTAATCCCTTAACTGCGGTTTAAAATTTACGCGAATAGCTCCCCAAGGCCACCGTTTTCCACGTAGGCGCGCTTATGCGATGTTTTTCTTTCGGGGGAGGGGGCAGGGGTAGAAAATGAAAAAATAAGTAAATCCTTCGCAAAGACTGTCAAGATCGTTTTATTCCTTATTTCCTTCGGAATAATTTTATTAATAGCAGAGAATAGAAAAGCTCGTACTTCGGAAAGTCGTATATGTACGTCTGGGGCAATTAACACTTCGACTGAGCCAGACGTTTACATACATCGGTGTCACTTAGGAGGGGAAAGTTGTATAGTAGCTTTAGCATCAAAGTATAGTATTATTGAATTATATACATTGTGTTATTGTATGGAAGAGGAGCACGAAGAAAATTATTATTGAATATTGGGTCTCGAATACTGTAAGTTTGAGAAGAACTGTATTAAACAGAAGAATCTTATCATAGAAAATTTGTTAATTTTTAAGTATATTAATAAAATATATTTATAACAATACAGAACGCACACGCGCGCCACACACGCATATGTATTAAGTTTAAAAATTCATGAATAGTAGCTTCAAAGTAGAATATAGCTTTTTGCAAATAATAAATGCTTGATTTTTAATTCAATGTACAAAACATCTATAATGTTATGGTATATTCTAAATTTCATCCATTGGGTATACGATATTGAATATTTAAAATCCAATGTTTAAATTTAAAGAACCAGGATGTTAACAACCAATTCCTTTTTTATACATTCATGTTTGAAATTTATCTAAGTAAATATATAAACGTAATTTTTATCATAATGTAGTTTAAATAAAAAAAATGCAATTTTACATGAAAGCTATGTTTTATTTTTGATATTAAATATTTAAAATTGAAATAAATATAATCAGTTTATATATATATATATATATATATTCTTTGTAAAGAAACTCAGTTTGCACTTCATATGATTATTTTTTGCTAAACGCTTTCTCATCAGAATTCTTTTATACAGTCATATTGCATCATTTCAGGATATAAAACATTTTTTCTTAAATAAAAATGTTAGCTTTATAAATTGAAATCGCCCATTTTTCTCAAAGTAAACCTTAATGCAATTTGAATTTCTTACATAAACATATTTCTTCTCAATAATTCCGAACTAAATTATCAGTCCTGCTACCAATGTGTTAAAAAAAATAACTTTATTTTTTTAAAAAATATGCTCATTTAGCAAAATTTTTATTTCATTATGAATTTGAATTTTTATCGGTAACATAAATTTTTGTGACGTCACAAAGGATTATTAATGACAAAATAATAAAGTATTACTATGCCTAGTTTCTGAAGAAAAATTATTCTTAAAATAAAAAGAATAATTTTGTCATTACGATAATATAAAATACTGATATTTTCGCATATTCATCATAGGATAGCGTAAAAAAAACATTGCATGTTTAGCTAGAAAATCTACTTTATTTTATTGATGTTATGTATGTTGTAAATATGAAAGCAGAATGAAAAAAAAAAGAATACAATTTTTAAAATGTGTTTCCATTCAGCACATAAACATTTTGATTTGTCCCCCCCCCCCAAAAAAAGAATATGAATTTTGTCGTTTGATGTTATTTTCGGGAAAAAATAATATCTTAAAACATCATAAGGCATAAGAGTATTTTTTTCCGATTTTTAAGGCACAGTAATTTTTTTTAATTTGTAATGCTTGGTGCTAATTTATTATAAATGCTTTGATTTTCCAAGCGAGGAAAATAATTTAAATCGTTCCAATATTTCAACTGAAAGCTGAATAAAAGAAAAAATTTACTTTGGCACCGAAAATTCTTTATTCGATACAGTTAGGCTTAATGTGAATTTTTTAAAATTCCATCTGTTGCTAACCTTTTATAAAAAAATTTCTCAATTGTAGGAGAATATAGCTTTTTATAATTTTCAAACTGCTGATATAGCTCAATTACTTGTAAAATAAATTTTGGTTATTGAATCGCATAAATTAATTTTACTCTATCATAAATAAGAATCTCATTTCACTCATGCGTGGGTAACCGCATATTTGTTTTGATTTTGTAGAAGTAGTAAAAAAAAAGATTTTGGGAATTCTTTGTACTAATTTAGGCTTAGTTAAAAGTATTTCAGATTTTTGTCAATTTTATGTCCTGTGTGTTAGCTTAATTGTGATGTTTCGTCGAATTAAAATTTTTAAATGGAAATATAGGCTTCTCTAACTTTTTATGAAAATTATTTCTTGAATTTATTAGTTCATAAAAACCGTTTGCTTTCCCGATTTTCGAGAATGTTCGACAAATAGAAAAGAAAAGTTTTTCTAACCTTTTATAAGAATTTATAGAACTTTTTTGATTTAACAAAAATTTTAATTGGTTCTTTTGCAACAAAATTCTTTAAGAAATAATCCTTGAAATAGCTAAGATATTTGAGCGTAAATATTGTTTTTTATTCTAAACATAATGAGAAATTAAATATTTAAAATATATTTTCAAGCCACAATATATATCTATGTTATGCCATGATTTAACGAATGCATTCCACCGCATTTTTTAATTCGAGTACCATTTTTCGTTCAGACCGAACGACTTCGAATAAAACAAAAGGGGGTATCAATTGAAGAATTCCATTTTAAAGAACGGCAATATCTCGTTATTCTTAATTAAATCGCTCGGAATTCATTTATTACTCCCAATGAATGAGATAAAACGACCCTACATTTTCAAGGAATTGCCAAAACACAATAAGGGTTCAAAACCCCTTTTCCTGTGGAAACAAGATAGCGCGTAAAGACATTCTTTCTGATTGAGGTTTGGCGATTAAGTGGTGACCGTTGCCTAGCAACGCCATCCAACAAAAGCCATCGAATAAGAGATTTTAATTGTTGGGTATCAGATGAGATAAATACGTATAATGGGCTCGCCCACTCTAGTTCCCCTAGAGAACACTCTTCTTATAAAACCTCATTTTGCATTGCATAATGCGAAAGATAATGGTTATAGCCTTGGCGACGATAATAGTTAAAATGAACATGAGTTAATGTGTTGAAGGGCTCAGATTTTTTTGGTGTTTTCTACAGACGCATTAACCTTGGGAAGTCAAGATAGGGGAGATTTTTTTTAATCCTGGAGGGAGTGTTGAATTAACTAATCAAATAATGGAACAATTTTGAGTCTTTTTTTTCCCTTTGGGGGAAAATATTATTATTATAATGTTAAAATAATTTCGAGATTGTTTTGAGGAGAAAAATTAAAAATTATTATCGTTTGTCCTTGTTCTGTGTAAAATGCTGGACCTTTGAGATTAATAGTTTTTTAATAGAGTACATTTTTTTTTTCAAATCGCACTAAATATGTCTTGAAAAAATTATTAGTAATTTATGTTCGTATAAAACAACAATAAAAAGAAAGTATAGTTTGCTATATAAATTATTTATTTTAAAACATTTTAAGTTAAATGAATATAAGCAGCTATTTTTGTCGACTATTCCGAAGAACGGTTTTTTTATTGAATAGTTTTTCTTTTTTATATGTATATTCTAATGATTTACATCATTAGAGGGCATATAAAAAGAACCCCATTCAAAAATTTTCTCTTTCAGATAGTTTTCTTGTAAAACAATAGTTTGTGATTTTTTTTATTTTCCCTTTAAATCAATTCTAGCTCACCAAAAAGTAAATTTTTTTTAAAAATTCAGTTTAAATTTAAATTTATTACATACATTACCAGACATTTCAAAAAGGAAAATCTGTATTTGTTTACATCTATGCTGGTTACCTCTTTTAAATCTATATAGGTATGTTTTTTAACAATAAATAATATGTATCTAAAAAAAACTGTATTTCATAAATCAAAAGGAATACTCATAAAAAATATATTAAATTTATATTAAAAAGTAATTCTCGCAAAAATTATTGGAATTTTTGTATACAGAGAATTTTTTGTATATTACAGATTTCTGTATTTATATTATCATGGAGTGAAGGATACATAGACGAAATTATCTCTTAGTTGAAAGTATGCCAAAAAATTGTCGATAAAATCTGATGTTTGTGGATAAAATATCGAAAACACATTGACTTCAATTAATTATCTGTCAAAATGGAGTTTGATAACATCACAGATACTTTGCCAAAACAAATTATGTCAATAATTATTAATTTTATAAATCGATTTTTAATTATTTGTCAACCTGAATATCTTACTTTTATCTAGGATATACACTATTGATGTTTGAATAGACCTATATCAATATTGATGTCCTAATTATATATTTACAACCTTTAAATATATGTATACGTTTTATCTAAGTATTTAAATTCTATAAATGTTCACTTTTTTTTTTTTTTTTGCTGTATATTCCGAGAATGCATCATAGTTTTTTCTTTCTTGCTCAGAGTTAGTCACATTTTAACTGAAATAACTTCTCTGTTTTTTCCCCTTTCTTCCATAAAAAATAGACAAATATGAACAAAAACTATAATAATTCTTTTAAATGGAAGACATTGTGAATAATTTATATTTAGTGGCATTTTCCTTGGCTTTTTTTTTCACTCCCTATTAAAGATGACTTTCAAAAAACCTTTATACGCGTACTAGCACTAAAAATGCAATGTTATCATCAATGCTGACAAATCATTAAATTTTACAAATATTCTAATAATATGAATTTCTGATAATATTCTAATAATATGGAAATATCTTATCGTAAAATCCGGCGTATAACGCGCACTTTTAACACAAAAAATAAGATTGAAATTTACTTGTGAGCGTTATACCCCGGGTATAAGAATTGGAGCTTTAAAAATAAAAGAAAAACATGAACATAGAAAAAAAATTTTGACTTTCACATATATCGAAATGCTGTTTATTTTAAAAAAATGACATTTTCTTTGGGAGTTTATAGGGTTGTAGTTCTAGAAGTATACTATTTTTATAAAGCTTGGAATAATACCTCGAATAAATGACTTTAAAACTGAAGAGCATTGCGCAGGTACATTTCAGGTTTATTCGAAAAAAAGGCGATGCACGTTATTCGGTGAATATACCTAAAAATTAGAAATTGCAGCCTGAAAGTATAAGTGCGCGTTTACGCCAGATTTTGCGGTAATTTCTTTCATAGCTTTGATACTTTCTTTGTAAAATATCTATTAATTTTTTAAAGCCATGTGGATAATAAATCATTAATAATTTTTTCACCCCCCCCCCCCGTTGTATATTTTTATATACATTACGTATTTTATAAGGAAATGCAATAAATTTTTCCTTACTTTTTTCCCCCAATATTTTGAATTGAAGTTATTAAAGAATTCAGAGACACCTCTTAATTTATATTTTTACGATTATAAAGTTGTGATGGTTCTATCCGCACTCCTTCTACTAAAACACCTTTTGGGAAATTTCTGGTCTTTAAAAATTATTTTATTATAAAACTCCTCTTCGAAGAAGAAGACGGATTATGTTAATTAAGAGTATATAGTCTATTTTTTCAGGTTAGAGGGAGAGATAGGATAGACTGTCTGTGCTTTCGGAGCAAAGATTAATCAACTTGAATGTGAATCGCGGATATTTAATATTTGATAATTGAATTACTTAAGGTGACGAATTGTCATTGGAGATAGAATCTAGATTAAATAGCTAAAAAGTCAGGGCTATTGCCTTGAGTAAGTGTGTTTTGTATTAAAGTTTTCTCATACCTCGCGTACCTCGTTAATTGTCTACATAGTTATTAATTGGGTGCATCTCTTAGACTGGATTGGTTGAATTTGAGTGCTGATTAATATAGTGAATAAATAAGATTGTTTTGTTGAAATTTGGCTAGTGTTCCTTCCAATCCTCTCACACCTTTGGCGTTCAGGCGAGAACATTATAAAGTGCATCGCAAAATATATATTGACCCTCAATTAGCCTCAGTAGACAAGTAGTCGAGCTCGTAACCGTCATTGTTGCAGACGATTTTTTGGTTGGAGCTCTAATATCACTAGAGGCCCGTCACATAGCAAGGCTGATGCACGTTAAATCGTTTAGGGCTTTAAATATAAGGAGAGTAGAGTCCTATCTCTACGTCCCGTGGTTCAAAATATACGTCTCTGATAGCATTCAAGTTTCTTCGTAGTATGACGTTCAGTAAGAAATCAAACAATATTAATCCTCAACTAACTCACACTAAAAAGAGTTAGCAAGAATTATTTTGGGGAGGCTTTTAGAGAACTCATTCATTTCTTTACTACAAGATTTCTCTTAAACCACTGCGTTTTTTTTTACTTTTATGACGTTGATTTTAATCAATGTCGTACTAGAATAGTACAAGGAGAAAAAACACAATTCTCATGTTTAATTTTTCAAAGAGATCCTAAGTATAAAGTTAATGGAATAAGTAATTAATATAGTTAATTAATCTACAAAAAAGGCACTTCTATTACCGAATTCTGATTTATTGTGGAATTAGGTAGAGAATGATCTTAATACTCGGTAGCTTATGTTCCAAATTTCAATCGGATCGGATCATTATTTCTAAAGTTATTTAGGAAATACTGTTAAAAAGGCCATTCGTTAGATTCGTAATGTTTTTCCTGTCTCTTAACAATGTGTGATTTTTGAAGTGATATCCAAGATTTTTGCTATTTGGCCACTCAAAAGAGAAAAATTAGGAATCGTAATTTCTTTTGGGAATATTTCTAGAATTATTGGAGAGGGGGAGGAAGAATTCTGTGAATGTTGGTAATAAGGGTTTATATGGCATGAAAAACGGAAATTCATATAAATTTTGGTATTGTACGATTAATCCTTTTCGTAATGGTAGTTAACATTTCTTATCTTTCATAATAAAATCCCTTTTTTGATTTTTGTGTGTGTGTGTTTGTGATTTTTTATCTAATGCTTTGAAAAGTGTTAAAAAAAATTTATCATCAAGTATTTCAGGTACTGATTTGGGTATTAGGAGACTCATTTTTAAAGATCTGGTAACTTGGAAACTCACTAGCAGAATTTTTCAAAATTTGAAAAAAAGTTCCTTTTTATATTAAATAATAGATACGTGATATATTTGGGAATTTTCGAGAGAAAGATCTTACGCTGCATTCTTGGTGGGGTCAAGTGAACGGGTCATGGAGGAGATCTAACTTAGAACTCTACAGAATTTACAAAAACCTGATTTTGTAAAATTTGTCAAATTGCAGAGAAGGCCAGGCCCCAACCAGGGCTGTCGAGCCATTAAAAAAGAAGAAAATAACAAAGGGGCAAGAAGTATTTAATAATCAACTAATTCTTTTTCAGGAATCAATCAACATTAGTTAAGTTGACTAATTAATATAATTTAGTTCCCTTTGGGACATTAGTATCGATACAAACCTAGTTCAGATGCGACGCTAATTGACTCATTTTTGGGCGACAGTACAATTAGCAAAAGGTGACGGATCATGTAATTTTGAAACAAATTCACCTGATTAGGATCATCGTGATATTTTATTCTTTAAACTTTTGTACTTTCGACATTTTGTGAAGTCAAAACGAATTTGTCTTTTACGAACAATAATCCCCAACGGCTGTTTTAATGATTCCGTAAAATTCTTTCAAAGGACTTAAAACTCACAATATTTTTTTTTACAAAATAAGTGTGTGTGTGTACCGCATTCCCGATAAATGCACGAACATTCCTTCGAAATGGCCAAATTATCGTGAATTGCCTCGATGATATTTTAAAATAACTGCTATTAAGTGTATATAACTGTCATATTTAACTGTTTATAACTGTCATACCCAAATAAATATTCATGAATATCCCTTCACAAGTATGTACTCCATTTAAAATAAGCAGCAATTCGCTACAGAAAATGTCATTTGTGCAAAAAAAAGAGCCAACACGACACCACTTGGCGAAGAAAACTCTCTAGCGATTATTTGGGATGTGTCCATAAACGAACACGTCAACGCGTGTCACTTAAAGAGCGAACAACATTCAACCAAAATGTTGAAAGTCAGCCCGAAAACTACGAATTTCTACAACACAACTGAAGCAACTAGCCCAAACAATACCCACAGCCACTTATCTCAATTTGCGAAAACGGTAACTACAGATTCGCCATTTCGTAAACGTCCATCACTTGGTCCATGATGAAGAGGGATTTTATTTTCCATAAGCCAATGAATAATGAAACAGCTAATCCAGTGCCAGTCAAACAAACAGGATTGAGTTCTCCCCTTGAATTCCACGTTCCGTTCCCTCACGTTAAACATTTAAAGGCACGAAAATCATAAATTAAATATTCAGCTCCACCCATGATGTCTCTATCATGTTTACCCGCCCTTTGCGTTATCGCGTGCACGGCGCTCGATTCTCACTGGCGCACGTTATAGATGACATCATTACTGCTCTTATGCACCATATGAGGAGTATATATCCCCCATGTCTGGGTTTTCCGTAATGATTGGAGAAAAATGCAAATTTAGGGAAAGGTTAGGAATTCGTGCGACTGGAAAATGCGCAAGAAGTTTGAGGAGTAAATAAAGTTAAGAGGAGGTAAAAAATTAAGTTTGGCTTGTTCTTAACTGTTAAAATGCTTTGATTTCTCTGGGGGGAGTGAACTGTGTATTAGATTGATGGTGAATGATTTCCCCTTCTATAAGGTTTCACTACAAACAGTAGTTTGAGGGTTTCGTTTAATTTTATGTTGCATGATTTGTCTCAACCTGGAGGTTGCAGGTGTAAGAGGGTTCATAGAAAAAGCAGACAGGATTTTAAAAATAGTTACTTTTATTTTAGATGTTACACTTTACGAACAGTTTACAACTTATTCCTTAACCTGGCGAGCAATCTTAAATCCAAATTCTTAACCTATCTTATGAGATTATTCAAAAAGAGTTACATTTTTTTGATGTTCCCTATACAATTACTTCTCGAACAACGATGACAGCTTGGTACAATTCTATTTCCTTCTACAACTCCGGGTGGATGCTAAGATGGATATTAACTTTTACCCGCACGGCTTACTTGTTGTAATTCACTTTCTACTATTCCGAGATTTCCCGATTAACCTCAAACACCACAATGTCAGGGTTTAAATAGCATTACATAGCATAAAATCAAGTCATCTGTACGGAAAGTGGTTTTTAAACTAAAACCACAGTTAAAGAATAGTTTACCTAAGAGGATTAGTTAAATTCTGCGGATAGAACCCACCACAGTTACTTATATTTGTTGTGCAAAGATCTTTTTACTCGATATTGTGTTGAAAACAAATATCAAAAGTTTTTATTTTCAGGTTAGTAGTTTTTACTAATTATAGTCTTTCTGAAATGACGGGAAAAGCTTTATTGACTAAGATTTTAGGTGTGAAAAAAATGTAATTAAAGTAATGGCTTAGAGAGTAATGGTAAAAATGTAAACTAAAGGCAATATTAAGAGAGATAGCCGCCAAACCCTCCATATTATACATTGTTTTAAACTGGAGGTCTATTTTTACCAACTATTCTGAATGACACTCATTGGTGGAATGAAGATTCGATCTTACATTTTCACTTTAATCTCATAATTTGGCCGTAGTAGCCCAGTGGTCGTGGTTGCGAACTCGTGGCTGACGTTGTCCAATCACGGGTTCGAAACCTAGTGCCACTGAAGACCCATCGTGTAGAGGGGCCAATATACGTTAAATCTGCTCAGGTGCAAAATTCTAACGTTGTCGTGGTAGGGAATCTTGGAGGGACGTGAAAGCTCAGGTGTCGTACACGTTGATTTAGAATTACAAGATCAGTAGTCAATAACCATCTAGTTGCTTCAGAGAGCAACATAAATAAAAATCAATCAATCAATTGATATCAAGAGGCTGTGGGTAGCCTAGTGGTTAGAGCATCGGACTCCAGACCGGAGAGCCTGGGTTCGATACCCTCCGAGTACACCCAGAGTACGTGCTTGTTAAATCAGTGGGTCTAAAAATCTTGTGGGCGATCACCGCAAAACCCACAGGTGCAGGGGGCCCCTCCAGTTTCAAACCTAAATTGTGGAGGGGGAGATAGGTGATGTCGCCATCCATCATGTAGAAGTCCAGCCTGCCTCAGTCTGTTGTGGTCTGTCATGTTGTTGTTCCCGAAGGGAAGGACACAGCAACCAGAACAACATATCAAGAGGCATATCCATTACCTCAGTGCTATGAATTCCCATGTAATAATAAACACATGAATTTTCTGTTTAAAGTAGTGAGTGAATGAGTGGTGTCGTTGCACTATGGAGTAACAATAGGGCTTTTGGCGACGAACTTTATAATTTTGAAGATTTTACCTCTGTTTGATTCTAGAGCATCTCTTCCGCTTTTGCACGTTAGCACGTGCCTAGGACGCAAAATATTTGGGTCTCAATGAATAGGAGAGTGAAAAAGAGAAGAAATTAAAACTACAGCAAACGTACCGCCGCCTAACTAGTCATGTGAAAAAACTCCTGCCCTTAGGACAGTAGACTGAAATGAGATCTACTATGGAAAAAAAACCTTAACAGTCTGAGGTTGCTATGCACTCGAAAAGATATTAGAGTGGAAATTAGTAACAGTGATGTCATTAATGATTTTGCAATGATTAAAGCTCGAAGAAAAAATCCTTTGTTATAGAAGTACAATGACAATGATTCAGCAAAGAATAAGGATGTTTAAAGTAAAAGATTGTAAAGCGATAAGCGATGGAAAAGATGATAATTAACAAGTTGAAAACTATTCATGTAATAATGCATAATGTGTACTGTAATTGCAAACGGTTTCCTTAATTTATTGCACTAATTTACAATAGGTTGGGTGGACCGTGATGCCGTAAGGTAAGAAATGAGCAATAGCCAAATCAGGCCACTATAATTTCCATACGGCTTCCCGTAATAAGTTCAGTGCAAGGTGGTCCACAGGTGTTGGATACAGGAAAGACACTCTAAAGGGAACAAACTAAGATAAAAGGGAAAGAAAAGTTGAGAGAGGGTTAAGGGAAAATCCCTCCCAAACCAAAAATGGCAAGGTAAGAACTGTGGGAGGGAGGTGCTCTGGAAATAGTGGGAAGGTAGAGGCTTCACAATTTGAAGTGCCTAGGGCGCCAGGTAGGTTAAAAAAGACCCTGCATGGCTGTGTTGTTGTTGTTGTCGTGTCCTTCCCGAAAGGAAGGAATGAAACTTCCAGGGTCTGAGACAGGTTAGACTTCTATACGATAGATGGCGACACCACCTATCTCAACCTCCACAATTTAGGCATGGAACTGGAGGGGATTTGGTGGCATTGGGCATCGAGCCCAGGCCTTCCGGTGTGGAGTCCGATTCTATAACCACTGGACTACCCACGCCCCCCCCCCGTATGGTTCTTACGGATATATAACATTAAATTTCCTAACTGGTAGTACTCTCTCCTCGTATATTTCTTATAATATCACAAAAAATTTTAAAGGGTTTTTTTTGTAAACATTTTGCATTTTGTTATATTGTTAGAAGCAGCTAGTTTTTAGGGGATTGCTATATAGGGATTAAAAACGTAGAGAGAAATTTGTTCCTTTGACATTTGCCGATTCGACGCAATTATATATTAAACAACCTGATTCCATTTTCTGATTAACATTTCTTTCAGCTCACTTACCCTACAAAACAAAAATTTTACATTCAAATAATCAGAAAATATAAAAATTCATTGCTTAAAACCTTTTTTTAATTATCCATTTCGAAGACACGCACACTCAAATCTAAGAATATTTTATTTTGCGAATTTTATTACAACATATATAAATCTGTGAAAGTTTATGCGGTGGATGATTACGTAATAATTAATGCAGCTGTAATTCACTTTGATTCATCTTGAAATTCTAATGCTTTTCTGCACTGCTTTTGAAAAGAAAATATAAAAATAATAATAATCTATTTCCATTTTGTGATTCAAAACCGCCGGGAGAGAGGATTTTAATCAAAAGGGCGCTTGATGAAAGAATGTATTCTTTAATTACATCTACAGAAATTAAATAATCGGATTCATACAACGGGAAGATATTAAATATGCATTTCGCTTCAGTTCTCAAAAGGCAATCTGTAAAAAGGTCGGAATACAAAAGAAGTTTTAACTTGCCATGAATAATTTATTTCACTTACATTTAATCCATGGATGAAATAGGTTAGCAATTTGCAAGTATTATAACTGATTTAAGAGGTGGTTTGAAGATTTTTTATTTCTGGGTGAGCGGTAAATTTTTAGTTTAAGGTTTTATTGAAAATTAATTATTAATTTATTTTGTGGGGGAATCAATTTTCTATTTTATATGTAATTCAACTTTATTATTTTAGAAATCATATTTAATGTAGTCGGGTGAAAATGTAAGATGGATAAACTGGGATAAAAATGTTTCAAATGCAACATTTTAACAGATTTCATAAGAACATAAGAATTGTACTTGAATTTATGTAACATAAATTATATCGATGTGGGGGGGGGTGTTATTTAGAATCAAGTTATATGACAAATTAAAAAATCAAACCGCTTCAAAGAATGCTTTTAAAATAATCGTATGATGTAGAACAGTTCGCGAAAAGTTTAGCGGCAAGCAATATGCATTCAAATCAATTATTCATTAATACAGATAACTTAACTTTTGATAGGATTGGATGAAATTCATGTCTCGGGTCAAAAAATTTGGGAATGCGAAAGTTGAAATAAACTTTGAAAGAGAGCAGTCTCGTGGGGTTTCATTCTCTAAACAAACCAGGGGTTTTCTTTGATGATGATATAAATTTTTAGTGCGTGTCACACCTCTCCTTCGAAGGAAACGTGACACATTAATAAGATTGATAATTTAAAGCAAAATGAAATAAAGAGTTTAGAGAGGGTACATCAGTGGAAAACATAGGAATTTTTCAAGAGGTGGGAGGTAGGCAGGGTCGTAAATTCACCATTCTCTTATCATACCCAGGACCGTCTTAAGACTTCTTGAGGCCCTGGGCACCTCTCAAAAGTATGTCCTAGACCAGGAGTGGGTAGACTTTTCCAGGGTTCGGGCTACTTCTAATTTTTTCAAGCTGTTGCGGTCCACACAGAAACATAGGTGTAGTGTGAGCTAAAAAATTTACAATACAGTCAGACCTCCATTATACGAATTTCTCTATTTCGCGAACTTTTTCCTGAAACGAAGAACATTTTACGATTTTCTTCGTAAAATAGCCTCCAAATAGCGAAATGCATTTTCTATTCAAAGAAATTTTTTCTTATCGTTCGATTTTTTTTCCTCCGTATTTTTTGAAACACCGTATTTACTCGAATCCAAGCCGCACTTTTTACTCAATATTAATGCTACTGAAAATCGGGCGTGGCTTAGAATCGAAGGGGAAAATGTTTTGGATGGGGTATTTAGAGCAATTACGGCTTCATACAAGTATTTAAAAGTTTTAATACAAATAAAAGGACTACCGTAAAATGCGGCGTATAACGCGCATTTGTACTTTCAAGCTTCATTTTTTAATTTTTAGGTATATTCGCGGTATAACGCGCATCCCCATTTCTACGAAGAGACTTGAAATATACGTGTGCAATTAATTCTCTTATGTTTTGAAATTTGTTCGAGCTATTATTCCAAGTTGCAGGAAAAAAATAGAATACTTCTAGAGCTACAACCCTTTACGTTCATAAAGGATGTATTTTTTCTTAAAGAGTGTTTCGATATATGTAGAAGCTTATTTTTTTTGAAGATGTTATTTTTATACCTTGCGTATAATGCGCATCCGTAAATTTCGATCGTATTTTTTGTGGTCAAAATGCACGTTATACACCGGATATTACGGTAATTATTCACTTCTTATGAGTTTTCCTTTAAATTTACTTTAATTTCGTAAAATTGTATATCGATAAACCACATTTTAGACTGTTTTTCAATTTTCACAAAATCTTACGGAGACGCGGCTGGGATTCGAATAAATACGGTATTTCTAGACCTTCGTATGATGGAATGATTATTAGGTCTTAGTGAAGGCGGTCACTCCAAAATGTTTTGGCGGTCCACCAGTCGATTGCGATCGACTTAATGCCCACCCCGGTCCTAGACCCTTACACAAATGTAGCCCATCCCCTCTGTGACCCTTAAAAATAGACAGTATAAAGCATATGTTGTCAAATACTCGTACAAACAATAACCCGAAACAAATAAATGTACATGATTTACAATCGCACAAACCGGCTTGACCGATTACCGCCTTTTGACTCAATTAATAATAAAGGTGTATGGTGTGTGGTAGGCCTAGGATTATACAAGAACGACAGTCATCACATGTAGCCAGTTGACATATCGTCCGAAATTCCCAGTTTTTCGGAGTATACAACCGGAAATAAATTTCATGATTTTATTCAAGCTGAATCAAGCATGAGACGAGGCCCCCATGGTGACTGAGGCCCCGGGCCCAGTTGGCCCATGCCTTAAGACGTCCCTGATTATACCCCAATATGCTACCAAACATATTCTTTTGATTTAATCAATTACCGGGGAAAAAACAGAGAAAAATAAATTAGAAAGTAGCATTAATTAAGGGGTAGGTTCATGAATTTCGGCCCCAAATACATTGTTTACTTTTCCCATTTTAATAAAATATGAATTTTTACGCTTCTAATGGTGCAAAAATTATCATTCTACGTGCAATAGAAGTATTTTTAATAATTTTTTGAAAATGTTTTACCTCCTGTCAAAATTTACTAAATCCATTACTAAAAACCATTTTTCTCAAAACTAACATTTTTACCATTTAAGGAGCATTTGTTCCTAAACTACTGCATTTAACAGCTTATAACTTTGCAGAATTAATAATAACACTCTAATACATACTTTAATGGAGGGAATTTTTCAAAAAAAATATTCTGACTTGATTTATAGCATTAAACATCATGAAATTTCACTGTTTTTGAAGAAAAAAACAGATTTGTGCAAATATTATTTTTTTAAAAAGTAACTAGACATCCTATCCATAAAAAATTTCTGATTAAAGTATGTATTATGGTTCAAAGAATATTCAGTAAAAAAATTGGAGATTTTTATTCAATAGAATGTTTATAAATGTTCCTTAAAAATACCTATTTTTAACATTACTGAGATACCGATCCTGTTTCGTGAACCAACCCCTTTATAAAATTAATTATTAATAACAAATACTTAATTAAATTTTAAGTACTTTATGCATAGGATTATAATCAATCGAAAAAAATCAAGTTAAATGGAGAGGGGGTCCATGCCCCCCCTTGTAGACGACACTGGTGGACTGTAATGGTAAATAGTGAGAAGGCTGTGATAGTTAACCAACACTTCAAAGTTTATTTTAACCACTTCTCCAGAAGTTAAACGGTTATTTTAGTTAGAGTTAAAATGTGTCCGCACTCGTGGGTTATCGTGGTGCCACTTGGCGTGCGTTCCTGTATATTCTGTTAGATAAGTAAATTATCTGGATTCTATATATAAGGATAGCCTAAATGAAAAATGGGGAAGTTTAATTAAAACAATACGTTTATCGGAGTTTAAAATAAATCCCTTGGGCATTGTAACGCAGGACCCATTGTTTCGACAGTAAGTCTGTGTTTCGCAGCAGAAAGATTCTGGGTGATTCTCGAGGAGCTTCCTTCACCTCATCGTCCAAATGGAAACGTAAGGCTCTCTTAAGAGGAAAAAAATGTGGAAGATTTCAGGGAAATAAATTTGGACTGTATGGTGGGTGCTCCAACACTTTTTAACAAAATTTTGTTAAAATTGTCTGGGCTTCATGAAAACGTTTAGGCCGGCACTGCCATGGGGATTTGGTATCATTTGCCTCCCCCTTCCCTCCTTCACGAAAACTTTTACACCAGTTGTTCGAACTAAGCAGTGATCGGCATCGACTGACCCCACTCGCTGATAATTGCCCGCATTCACCTTCCACAATCAGAAACCCTACTACCACACATTGCTTCGATATGGACGCATCCATGAATAGCACGACATTATTTTCGATCTATTTTCTTTACAAAGAGAAGGTTTCATCACATTGCACGTCGTATATGGTGTACACCTCCTACCTCCCTTTATATCCATGTTCGGTGGCACTGCTATAGCTGCAATCCTTCTGACACAATGTCACGTGTCCACTTTTCATTTGGGCAACCCTTATAATTGGTTCGCGTGTATAGAATTTCTCATTGCAAACTAAAGTTACTTGATTTAGTGAAATTAATAATTTGAGATAAACGTAAAATTCGGCGTGTAACGCGTACCTATACTTTCCAGCAGTAATTTTCAATTTTTAGGTATATTCTCCGTATATCGCGCAACCCTTTTTTTTTACGAAGAAACCTGAAATGTACTTGTGCAATGCCTTTTTTAAAGTCATTTATTCGGGGTATTATCTTAAGCTTTAGAAAAAATAGTATATTTCTAGAACTGCAACCCTTTAAGTTCATAAGAAATGTCATTTCTTTTAAATGAACAGTGTTTAGATCTAAGAGGGGGATTCTAATATTTTTCTAGGCTCAACTTTTTTTTAAAGCTCTCATTTTCATACCCGGCTTATCGGGCCTGCTTCGTAACCCTAAGGTTGCGGGTACGACCCCGGCTGGAGTCGATATATTTTCTGGATGTGAAAATTGTAGACACGCCTGTCATATGATTATGTGGCACGCGTAAAAGATCGCATAAGTATCCGTTTAGCTCTGGTACTCTCGGCAAAATCAAATCATGGCAATATTTAGTATCCGGCGAGAGCTTGAATTAAAAAATAAATCAAGCGTCCATATTTGGTACCGAGTCCACTATGAAATCCATCAAATTTGGTGTCACCTTGAAATGGCTTTCGCATTTAAGGACTTGCTGTGTCTGCAAAGGCTAAGTTGCTGAAATGCAGAAATAAAAATTTGGTATTTTATTCTTGTGATTGTTATTCTTTATGGTTGCTACACCCCTCAACCGCGTCGGGTACAATTGGAGAATTTTCTCGAATTTAGTCTTCGAAGAGACCCACGTAGACTTTATAATTACCATTACAACTTAACTTCTTTTAATTTTCAACGCATATGTCTGAAAGGAATTTACATTCCTTATTCCCTGTGACCCGGCTAGATGTGTGGGAGGAGCTAAATGATCAGACGACATGATGAATTCAAATTATTTATTTATCTCTATATTCAACACAGACACAAATAACACTCTAATTAAGATAAACTTAATCTATCAGAGGACTAAGGTGAGACAAGATAGCGTGGGGATAATATATACGATCATGCAAATCTATCCTTACGATAACTTATACATAGCTTGTTTTTATTGTAGAAGAACGCTAATAATTTAATTCTCTAGCTTCTACTTGAAATAAGAACACAGTACCTGAACTCTTGCAATATTTTAATCCTTTAAACGTGGCCTTAAACACTTCTTCAAAATTGGAACTAGGCACTTTCGGAAATTCCAACTTCTCGCGTATACGAACTACTGCCGGATTGCTAGCTTTTCATCTATTCACTTCACATCCAAGCTATTCTCACTTCACTAACTCTCCTAAAACTCGCGAATACAGAATATACACTGCTGGCCACCGTAAATGCAACACCCTGAAGGAAGCACGCAAATAACATGAAATTTACAACATGCATTAGCGAAGGTGAGATATGCAAATGATTAGAATTTCAGCGCAGACACACATCACGCACACCTGTGGCGCCACCTCAAAGCGCTATTTAAGGCTTGGAGATTTCGACGATTTCAAGTTTGGCAATTCTGTTTTTCTTGTGGTTTTTCAAAAACGATCAGTTATGTCTCGTAGGAAACAGCGATCAGCTTTTGATCAAGTATCCGAGTTCGACAGAGGAAGAATAGTGGCCTACAGAGATTCTGGATTATCTTTTAGGGAAATCAGTAGACGTGTTGGACGAAACCAAACAACTGTAATGCGGATATGTGACCGTTGGATGCATAAGGGTACGACGGACCGACGTGGTCGATCGCATCCACCTCAGTGCACCACTTCACGTGAGGACAGGCAAATTGTGCGCATGGCAGTGACGGATCGCTCGGTCACATCACGAACCATAGCATTGCACATTGAGTCTGTAACGCATCATTCAGTGTCTGCGCGTACCATTCAACGCCGTTTATAGCAGAGTTGTCTGTCCGCAAGACGTCCATTGCTTGGTCTACCCTTGACGCAGAACCACAGACGTCTCCACCGTCAATGGTGCGATGAAAGAAGGATGTGGGAAGAATGGAATGAAGTTGTCTTTAATGACGAGTCACGCATCTGTCTGCAACACCACGATGGTTGGATTCGAGTTTATAGTTTTAAAACAATACATAATAGTTTAAAAGGATCGTTTTTACGAAATCAAATACCTTTCCCCTATAATAATGATTATTTGGAAAGATGTCCCGTTGTTTTTCAGAAGTTGAAACAAACTTAAAACAAAAGATGTTCTCCATAAATGAAAAATTCAATTTAACACACAAATGGAATAGAATGCAGCTTGGAATTCTCTGTACGAAATCGTTACGCGTACCCAATGGAATTTAATTAAACTTAGCAAAATTAGAAGCAATTTGACTTTCCCCCGAACATTCTCCCTAATTCCTCGAGGCTTCTGTAAAGTCTGTACAATGATTTCAACGCAGTGTTTCACCGATTTCAGAGACAAACTTCATTGCATAAGGTGTAACTACATTCTCAAATTTTATAATCGCATTTCTCAGAGATTTAAAGTGATAAATACGTATAATGAAAGTATTGCTTTATATTAGAAACTATTTGATTTGCTAAATATTTGTTTGAAAATATATTAATCAATTCGTGCACAATAATTTATTTGATTAAATAAAGAGATGGCATTTATGATTACAAACTGAGGCCACAATCACAAAGTGGTCAAAATCGCGAACTTGTGGTCGATGTGGTTTATGTCAAGTCTTTAAGTCGTGAAAGAGTTCTTCTTTGCTTTACCATTACTCTAATTGTGATGTTAACAAAAAATAAATCATTGCTACAAGTTGGAAAATATTAATTATTTATTGAGAAATAATTTTAACGACAGTTCTTCCTATGTCATTTTTTGCACCACAGCTTTGGTTTATTTTCCTCATTCAGTATTTTTGCTGTTATTTACTTTTTCAACATTTTTAGATTAACTATCTTTGATTAATTGCATTCCGGTTATTTTTTTATTTTTAATTAACTAAATTGTGTGTGTGAAGCAATGCTTATAGATTCATTTTCATTTTATATGTATAACTTGAAATAAGAAATTTTATCAAAATTTCTATTTTTTTATTTTTTAAAATATTTTCTTTAAAAATAAGAATTTTTTTCTTTATCCTTACCCTCACCACATCTTTGTCGTTATTCTTCAACGTCAAATTTACGCGATTGCCTCATGGAATATTTTCTGTCTATCTCATATTTATCATCATCTTTAGTCATACCATTCGTGCGATGACGTCATAAAAATTACCGCGTTACCTCCACTTCTAAATAACAGTCATCTTTTATTTATACACATGGTAGAAATGTAATTATACTAAGAAAACACGCAATTATACCGGGAAATTTTGATGTGTTACTCTATAAATAACCTAAACATTTGTTTAATTCCTTTTCTCGGTGTATTTTTGGAATAGACAATTGCAGTAATTTGGGTGCTGTATTTATACAATTTTAGGTAATTACACCTTAATTTATACTCTCTGAAATTTGTGACATTTGTATTGTTTCATAAAATAGTGGAGGTCACACACAAAAAATGGCTTTGAACATATTTCTGTATCTTACTTAATTACTAAATATCTTTTATATAAATATTTAGTAGTGCTTAAATTGAGACTAATGTATTTCTAGTACCCCATCCAGCTA